>VXAU01004102.1:320375-352008 GCA_013399695.1 Formicarius rufipectus | reverse complement strand
AAAAAAAAAAAAAAAAAAAAAAAAAAAAAAAAAAAAAAAAAAAAAAAAAACACACCCCAAAAAAAACCAAAAAACCCCCCCAAACCAAAAACACCCAGTTCCTGAAAATGAGAATTAATTGTATTCCAATATGGATAGTGGATGGAGAACACTACACAACTTCTTATACCCAGCTTTATTACTTAATCATATTGGCTGAGCTGGAAATGCCTCTTGTGTATGTATTCAAGATGATTAGACTTGCAGCAAGATATTGACTGGAAAAATTACAATTTATGAGAAATGAGCTTTTGCTGATTTCTTTTTCCTTGTGAATGAACAGAGAAAACTAGCTCATTCTGTTTGAATTTCTCTGTTGCTGTTCATATCAAATGATGGGTAAGGTGTCATAAACCATGAATTTTAACTCTGTTAACTTGAGGCTCCTTTACAGTATAAAACCTTAGTTTTCTCCTTTCTATTCATATTAATACAGTTTATTTCCCAAATCTTCGTTTCCAAAGTCTAGCCATGATGATGAATACAGTTTACTTCACTAGGAACAAAAGGAAATCCTGCTTGGGAAATCCTGTCTATGTTCAGAGTCTGTTACTTTGATCAAACTTCTGGATTCCACCCATGCTTTGGGATTCTGCCAGGTTTAGCCTGCATGAACCACAGAAAGCTCCTTTTTTTTCTTTTTTTTTTTTTTTTAAACTGAAGACTGTTAGTCTGACTCCCCCGTCCCTGATATTCTTCAATACCTTCTCCTGAAATGAGACTGGTATTTTAGGAGGGCTACTGACTTTGGCTTACATTGTCCTCTTTTACATTTAACTTTAAATTTGGTGATGTTGTCCAGTGGACTAAGAGAAAGAGACTGGGAAGCACAGACAGGGACCACCAGCCACTGCCTTGCAGTGACCTGCTGTAGGCCAGAGAAGCATTGAGCATACAATGCCATGACCAATGTCCTTGGGAGTCAGGAGCCCAACACCTCTGCATGTGAGTGGTTTGCACAGCTCCCTGGTGAGTTACTGCAGAAAACAGAATGGCTACCAGCTGCCTAGCAGAGTCATGGTGGCTTGGAGGCAGGTGGGTTTGTACTGGGGATAAGGTGATATGAAATATCTCTACATGACATTTCCCTTCTTGTGACTGGCACACATCACATGGCACTAACAGCAGGCCCTTTTTTTTTTTTTTTTTGACTCTTTTTAACCAATATTTTCTGTAAGGATATTTGGACATTTTGTCTGTCCTGTAAGATGTCTTGAAAAAACACCTATACTTTGGCTCTCCATTCTTCCAACAGCATGAAATGTCTCGTTAAATCCCTGCCAAAACTTTTTATTACACAAAAAATATATATGTTTTCCCTGTGAAGCACATATTGTAATAAACACCAACAAACATACTCACACAACATTAAGCCTGAGATGATATTCTGAGATGTTAACTGTTATGTTTATCTGCTGTTACATAAGACTGTAGCTGATAGCCACAGCTGAAGCTGAGTTTCAAGGAATGAAGCACTGCACCAGAACAAATAGAAAGAATAAAATATGGCTTGGAGTTTCAGTGAAAACTGAGGCATGTAGGGATAAGGCAGAGCAGGGCACTGGCAATGTTGGAAACAGAATGTAGTCATGCCAGCTCCCCATTCAGTGCTGTGACTGCTTGACTCATCTTCCACTTGTGCTGTGTGTGTCTCAGAACCCCACATGAATCAGTACAATCCTCACTGCAAGCACAGAAAGGAGAAAAGTTCCATGCTTGCATATCTCCAGGCTGGATCTCTGCCTCAAGAGAACAAATGTGTTATGCAGAATTATGATTGGATTTCTTCCCTGCTATGGGATTTCTGTTTGTTTTTATTGTGGGGTAACAAATGCCTGATTGGGAGATTAGGGGCAGATTCTGCACTCATGAAAGGTTTTATCTTCTCTAGCCCAGAGCATTCTCTGAAATAAAACTTCCTAATTAGATAAAAGCATATGTCTGAGACAAAGAATTCAGGGTAACATAATTTCCAAGACAATTCTTTCCCATGTCTTTCAACTAAGGAGACATTGGTAAAAGGAATGAAAAGAAAAGATAGTAAATATGATGATCTAATCAATGTGAGGTTCAAATCGACCTTTCTTTTCTTTTCTTATGCAGTAGGTAAAAAAAGGCAATAGTGATATATAGGATGGGCTTTTCTTCCCCACTCTATATGTAGAGATAACAGGTTGTCAAGCTAATCAGTGCAACCTTCACAGTGCTGTGAAGAGCCCAATGACTGGGATGTTTTGCCTCTGAAAATTCTCGCTCTTCCATTTATATTCTCAGGAGCTCAAATAGCTCAGTTACTAGTTACATGTGTTAGAAGCTAGTCAGATCTGTGGTTGAAATTTTCCTGATGTGTAATCAAAGTTGTGGGTGACTTTGGACAATTGTTCAGAACACTTCAAGCTGGAATAGAGCAAACTAGCAGAGCAGAGAGTACAAATTCAAACAACCGAGTGGAGAGAGGGGAGAGACACCCACTGTTGCCTCTTGCAGTGAAATAATAATGTGTGACCAAATGAAGGCAGTGGGAACAAGGTACAGAACAGGTGAATGGGGCAGTGCTTGCTCACTGCAGCAAGCCTGTGGAAGTCTTCCACAGCATGTATTGGCCCCACTACCCATTTCTAATGTTGTCTGGGACACCTGGAACTTCTGAGCAGCATGCAAACACATTGGCTTCTTCACTGACCCCTTCCAATCAGTTAGACACCTTCAAGTTAGTTCTTGGCCTGCTTTTCCACAGTAACATCTCTTGGTTTACTGGTCATGTCCATACATATGCTGAGATTTATGAAAAGATTGAGTCAGGAAGGTCAGAGAAAATTTAGTGAATTCCTTTCCATCCTTTCTTCTAACTCACTGTGATTTTGCTTTTGAGATATAGACAGTCCATGAGTCTGTCCTGTACCCTTATGAAACCTGTAACTAATTTATTTTCATCAGATGCTGTTTCAAAGCTGATATTCATAAGTACAGTCAGGTCCTGTTTGTAAGAATGTCCTCACAGATCTTCAGCCCCTGAAGTTCATGGCTTTTGTAGATAAAACTCACCTCCTTGTGTTAAATCATATTGTTTTTCCACCCTTTGATAAACAACACCTACACTTTAGAAAGTCACAAAAGCAAATATAGCTGAAATACCAGGCAGAGGCTACATGAAGAAGGCGTGAACAAATAGGTTTTCACCATCTTAAATAGCCCCTAAGGCTGCTTTCATCTGTGCTCTCTTCCCTTCTCCTGTTGAAATTGATTCATTGAAAAAATTGACCATTTAAATTCGAAATCCCTGGTTCCCTTAAGTATTCTCCATCATTTTGTATTCATGTACCTAGAAATGTGTTGCTAAGCATCCTTTTAGGGCTTTTTAAACTCTGATGTAAATCTGGAAACACGTATTTTGAATACCAGTGATTTGTCTACTGAAATGCAAGAAGTTGTTATATATAACTGCGAAAAAAATTATTTTGTCAAACATTCTGCTACTTAACATGTGATTTAACCACATAATTGAGATTATACCTTTATTTAGGAGCTTATGTTCAGAAGATAAAATGGGCAAGATCATCCAGTGAGTCCTATAATGGTCAAAGAAATATGTAAGAACAGATAGATTTTGTAAGACTTTGTGTTTGTCAGGCTGTCATTTCTGCCTCTTTCTAATCTAATTCATTAATGCACTGAATGTGCTATCTGCCATTGTTGCTTGTTTTTACCTATTGAAGACAGTTGCTGATGTTCTGAAGCGGACAGGAAGAATCTATAGCTATATTTTTATGCATTCCTTTCTCCACCACAAGTCTAAAATACTCCTTTTATCTGGAAGTCCAAAGTATGCAAGATTCAATAAGAACACGTCAGACTATTGTTTTGAGACTGCATTTTTTTTTTCCAGTGCTTCCAATCTTGAATATCTCACTGCTTTACAGCCATTTGGTGCATTTGCCCCAGTGACATTTGGAAGTCAAGGAACTCAGAGCTGGCTGATAGAGACACTCTGGGACTGGGGCAAAGCCATGTCATGTTTGATATCACAAACATCTAGGCATGTCCCCCAACAATGTCCACCTATCCAACTGTGGGTCTTCTAATGTAAATAAAGGGCCAAGTTTCTAGTATAGGATAGGGAGAAAGCTGAGTGAGGATGATGACAAATTTAGGTAACTAAAAGGTTGAACCATCAGTCAGAAATCAGCAACCTGATTTACACTGCATCTAAGCATAGTCAAAATCAAGGCCCACAAATCACCTAAGGAGGACTGAGTTTATGTTAGTCTTTTGTATGTAGAGACTTCATTAATGAACGTGATGCAGTGAGAATCTCTGATATTGCCATGGCAGGAGATTCTGTTTTAATTATTTTATATGATTTTGTAATTTTAATTGTATAATTATTATAACATTAAAATATGCAATTATATTTTAAATCTTCTTAAGAACTCATTTTTATTACATTTTTATTACTTTGAAATATGATATTTTATTATTCAAAAGTAGAAATTATTAGAAATAATTTTATGATTACACTCTTTTAAAATATGATCATTTTATTCCTTCATCACTTTATCATACAACCATCCTGCACATGCAGTGGAAAGTGAAAGGCTGCAAGCATTTTGAGAGTAAGATGATAAGACATCAAAGATGATGCTGAAATTTTTTCACTTTAGCTGTAGCCTGCCTCACAGAATTAATGAACCAGCTTCTGATGACAGAATTTAGTTCAAAGCAAAACTCTAGTTATGAAAACAGCTTTTGTGGAGGGCTCACGCTTAAGATGAGTTATGTCACAACTGTCTGCAAGATCAGGAACCATTCGAGAGGAGGTGGTGAAGTTGTCTGGTGCTAATTGTTCCATTTACTCATAGCAACGTGAATCAGAGGCAATCCTGTTGAAATCACAAGCAACACTTTTGTTATGGAGATCTGAGACACGTTTCAAACCTGAGTAAGGCTCACAGTCATCCATCTTACAGCGCCCAGGGAAGCAAATGTTTTCCTAAATGCAAGAGGCAAGTGAAACGGTCCATGTGGTATATCAGAGCTTGAGACACCTGAAATGACCTCATTTCCCCTTCTATTTCTTTTTTTCGTGTGTGTGTTGGTATTTACTGTTTACTTTTATGTGTTTTTCTCTGTGTTTTTTTATTAGACAAAGTGCCCTTGTTGAGTTATATTAACATTTTCCATTGTTCTTCAGACTTTGATATTATACATAAAAACATCCATCCTTTGTTTCAACTCGCTCCTGGATCCTGTTATAATCAAAACAGAACAAGAAATCATACTTTGATCTATAGCAGTTAATAGAAATGTGAAGGCAGGGAAGCAGGGTGGCTAGGGATGTTTCCACCCTGCCCTAAAGACACACTAACCTGAAAGACAGGATGAGAGTGATTTTAACTATTGCACTGCCACTGAACACATGCACTTTGTGAGCAAGAAGAGTATGATCTTTCTGATCTTTGAGATACTGCAATAAGGGCCAAATTAAACCCCCTGAGAATATCTGCCCTCATAGTTTGGACCTCACACAGAATGGCAGGTCTCAGGAGAAAGGGGATTTCTATCCATATGCCTTCAATAGCATGTTGTCAACAGTTACGTAATTTATCCTACTGTACATTCACACTGTCTGCCCCACATCCAAACTGTGTGATAAGAGAGAGACAGAATCTTAGACATATGGTTTTCATCTTAAAATAGAAGCACGAAAATGAAATCTTATTAAAAATCCAATGTAATATTATATTCTGGTGGGCACACACTGTTCATCCTAGACGCAAATCATCAATTTTAAAATTCAAGCAGTTGTTTACACTCAGTTTTCTCTCCACCTTTTTTGTGACTGTATTTTCATTTACGGCTTCACCTCATTTATAGATAACTAGAAGACAAACTTCAGTGGACCCTGCTGTTTTTATAAAATTCTAGGTAATATTCTGACTGCACAAATGTCATGAATTCTTTTCATTGGGAATGGATTGAATGGAAGAATTCTATCAAAATTATTAGAAACAAAAAGAAAGAACATTGATTTCCAAACTGTAAAGCCTGCTATATGGAGGTGAATTTACAGAAAATATAACTGCTAGAATTGCCCTGATTGTTGTCCTTTTTAGTTTTTAACTGGCAGAAAATGTAATCTCTATTTATTAATTTCCTCATAGCTATTTTGTGCTGTGTTTCAGAACGATATCTGAAGTTGTGCAATGTAGTGCAGTATATCAGGTAGGCATGAATACTTCGCAGGGAAGCTCAAATCAAGGTGCAGTCAAGAGTCACATTTCATCTCCAGCCATACTTTCAAACCAAATGAAAATTTACCCATCAGGACCTGATATGCTGAGATGCTTTCTCTATTTAGTGTCACAGCTGACATACATTGGAGGGCAGGAGTACTCACATCCATGAGAACTATGCTTAAAAAGCAGAGAGATTTTGGCATTGTGTGTTACTGCTTTTTATGCCAGCACAGGCCAATTACCACTCTGTCCTGGTCCTCCTTTTCCTTAGGTGGTGATGAAGTATCCCTCACCAAAGAGGTTTGCCAAGTCCAAAGTGAAAAATTAAAAACTCTTCTGCAGTAATAGTATCAACACTTGTATCAGTATTTTTTTGAAAGGTGGTTATGTTGCTTTTAAGGGAGAATTTGTTACTAAAGCAACAACTATATTTGCTACTATAAAAGGAAAGAGGTTGTTATATCCTGAGAACAACAGCAATGGGTTGAAGTGCAGATGCTTGGTAGTTTTCTACATATCATCAGTGCAGGTGATGTTTGGTTAAAGACAAAACAGTCTGGAAACAACTTTGGTTTAATTTTCATCTTTCCTCACCTGTTAAGCTTTCTGAGATGGGATATGGAGGAGAGGAAATCTGAACTCTTAAAATTACACTGAAAGTAGTGTTACAACTGTGTCTGTGGATCTTACTACCTTAAGCTTACTTCTCCCACACAGTGCCCCAAGGGCTGCAAAGCACCCTACTCTCTCTGTAGGTGAGCAGTTTCTTTCTTTGGATGACATGAGTGCTCTGCACGCACACACACACACACACACAGATACACAGATTTACACTGAAGTTGGTTTCATCCAAATGCCTCCAACTGGTGCAGGGTGTGTTTAATGGAGTCAAAGGGGCAGCCTATAAATTGATTCCAGTAAATGCTGAATCAAATGGTCAGAGAAGGCTCGGGATATATTGCATACACAAGCAGAAGTGAATCGCCGAGGAATTTACTATCAGCAACATGGATTATTTGGTCACATCCAGTGTCACTGCTTCTGCAAAGAGAAAAATAAAAGAAAAGGAACCCTGAATCCCATTCCACCTGCAAGTTGTTTTCCCAAATCCTTACTAATCCCATGTGGAGAAATCATATAAACTAAACACTGAGTTTTGAATAAACAATGATCCACCTCAAATTTTATTTTTTTTCCCCAGATCAATCAACTGCATTTATGGGTCAGGTCTTCTTGTTCCTAGGACGACTTTGGCTTTTGGTGGAAGAAGGAGACAGTTTTATATTTTTCAAAAGATAGACTTTTGATTTTGATCAATTTAGTGTGATTAAAGCTGCAAATTGCTTGGGGATTGTATTCCAAAGCTGATTCACTTCATGCTTAATTATGTCTAAACTGGGAGTATTTCCAGTGATTGTCTTTATGTAAACAGAAGCCTATATGTTTTGAAAAATGGAATGAAAACATCACCAGTATAGGAAGATCAATAATGTTCCCTTTTCTTGTTACTCAAAAGACCTGTATCTTTTTATAACTCAGTGTAAGGGTTTTCAATTGACAAAAATCAATACAGGGCTTGGGGCTCATGAGAAGCTCCAGGAATGTAGATGTCTGTGGGGAAAACAAAGAACTTGAATGGCAAATTTCAGGTATTCCTAACCATGTTCTCCTATCGTGCATCATGGAAAGCATGACACGGGAAGGGACCACCATCACTATGGGCTGTGATAGTGGAGGGGTTCTATGGTGAGGTGGTAAAAGAAGGTCAGGAATTGCCTGAGGTCGAGGAAAGTCAGCCTTTAATAAATGAGAGAGCCCCTCTTTTATAGAAGAGCAAACGAAGGTTCAGGAAAGAGGTGGGGTTTAACGAACAAGGAAAAGGGTAGGCGGGAACTTGCCAACTTGGGAAGGAGTGGGTGGACACATAACCATATAAGTAACAAAGGTGTTGAACAAGAACAAATAAGGAACTTGTGCACTGCACCAAACATCAACCAATCAGGGAACTCCAATATAACTCTATTAGAACATGGAAAAGTACTGGAAAAAAAACTAATTTAAAATGCCAATTAATACTACAATAAGTAAAACAGTCTTATAGGAACAATCCTATATTTTTATTCTTTCCCATCTGGTGGTTCATCTTCTTCCTTGTGCCTTTATTCAGTGTAGCAGTATATTCTCTTCCATCTCTCATAATCTTCTTGCTTTATTTCTTCTTGCTGTATTTCACCTTTTCTACCCCCAACATTCTCCCTGAAGCTGTAAGAGACTTCAATACCTACTCTTCAACTTGCTGATACCTGTAACATTGCAAGAATTGAATATGAATTGTCCTGGGATCATGAATTGCAGGGCTAGGTTTGTATGGTGATAAAATGAAGAAGTGCTCACCTGCCTACCTGGTGGTATGAGTATAAATATCCCTGAATAAAGTTACGGTCCAGAGCACCCTCCTTCAGTAGAGCAGGTAAAAATCTGAAGAAAGGATGAGGTAGGAAGGTGATTTGAGCATGTCATATGATCATCATCAAATATATTTCAGTGTCTGCCCAACATGTGTGTGTTCACATAGTCCTGATGCTCAGAACTGCTGTGGCACTCTGTGAAGCAGCACACTGGCATAAAGAGCATTGAAGTGATGGGCAATTTACGAAAGGAACAACGGAGTTCTTCCTCTCCAAAGCCCAGGAGGCATCACAAATTTAAGATTAAACTTTTGACCATCAGAAAGGTGATGGAAACATCTTCCCATATCTTCTTTTGGACAGGAAACACATTGATGTGTAAAGCAATGATTCTTATCTCAGGGGTAAGGGTGTGAAGATGGATTAGGGATTAATACGCACTTATCAGAAAGTAGGCGGGATTTTCAGAATCTATTTGGGTAACTGCCCCATCAGAAATCACTGCAAGTTGAGCATCTGCCTTCAGTATGAAATGAGTATGGTTAAGACCGATGAAGTCTGCAAATCTGCTTTGAGTAACTGTCTGTAGCACTTGGTGAACTTAAGTTATCCTATTTTATTATATTCCACTTCTCCAGGAAGTGGAAGGCTAAATACTGATATTTAAGTATTTTCTCAATAGATCTGCAAAATTGCAAGAACTGAGTGTATCTATTAAGCATTTAAGAAAATTATTAATGAAGTTAAGAAAAAACCCCACAATTAATCCTTCTGAAAAAGATTTTGATCTGCTGGAACTAGTTTTTTTCCAAATTGGAGTGACAACTGAGGGCATCAAAATATTCAAGTACTTTTGGGTTGTACAAAAGCCTATTTTCTAAAAATTCCTTGCCTGGCCAGAAGCAGAAATTAATTGAAATTTCATAAGGCACCTCATTCTCATGACATTTCCAGGCCCTCTTTGAAATCAGATTAATATACAGTGAATTTCTTGCTGTTAAAGTTCACTGTGTTATGATATCAATGTTCTACTTTCATATTTTGAGACACAACATTGATTTGGAGAGCTTAATAACTTGTAGTAATCTGTGCTACCTGCTGGTAGGAAACAGATTTCTGATTCTTTAATAGATTGGAGCAAAGCTTGTTCATTTATAGACCGAGTGCTTAATGAGAGAGAATACAAAATTAAAATATTTTGGTAAATGGCTTAATTTTACATCTTCCACGTGCAGAAATCAATGCTCTTTTTGCTGTGCCATAATACTTGGGTGAGCAGTCCAGTAGCTCCTCTGTCCCTAAGTTCGGTGATTCTCCCATCATTTACTTTCCTGTGTCCACAAACCTAGATGAGCTGTACATATAAAAAATAAATAAACCGAATGTGCCTTTCCATTCTTCTTCCCAGAAATTGCAAGACACTGCTCCTCTATCCATTTCACTTAAATTAATAGTTTGCAGCGGTCAATAATATTACTTTCATCTACTTTTTCTGTTTTTCTTTTTTTCTCCAGCAATGTTATTATCATTTCCTCTTTCAAGTCAGGGAAATAAATGTGAAATCATCTCAAGCTTCCTTTCTGTAATGTATTTTTTTTCTAATTTTCCAAATGAATCCCTGTTTCTGGTCAAAGTCTAGCACAGTGCAATAAGTTCATTAGTTTGCTGGTGTGCATTCTCTGACTCACATTAAAGCACTAAAGGTCTTTGAGTTAGTAACAATTAGATGAGGTCATTAAAGCTACAATGAGATCATGATTGCCAGAAATGGCCTCACATTGTACAAAGTAAGGTCAAATCAGCTATAACCATTACTCATTCCAGATTTTTAATTCATTACATATGCATTAAGTAACAGTAGTGGGCAATCCACGTTTTAAGTTGAGTGAAATGCCCTATAACCTGTCATTCACATGGCATGTTGTACACTGAGGGGAAAGCTGCATGGTGACACCTTTTATAGAAATTGTCTCTTACACATAGAAATTGTCATGTGGACTAAACAAGACTGGATCAAAAAGCAATGACAGTGGGTGTCAACAACATTTCGAAGAAGAAGGGCCAGAAAATACAAGCTGCCTTCTTCAAAGTCACCAGAAGCATTTTCCATGAAGATTCAAACTAAGAGGTGGTAAAAGAGACTCCCAAGCAAGACAGGCTCAGATGTTCCTCAGGTATACAGCTGATGTGAAAGCCATGGATCCCTAAAAGTCCACAGCCTCTGTGAAGAGCAACCCTGTCCATGTGTTCATCTTATCACAGTTACCTGAGCAGCATGAGACACCCATGCTTCTTTACCACATATATCTTTGTCCCATGGACAACTCTCAGTCCATCTGACTCAGTCAGTCACCAGGTCAGTCCACCTATCCAAAATAGATAGGTGAAGTTTTCTTTCGCATAGGAATAAGTACCCTGCCCATCCTTTAGGGACAGGTATTCTTTTGAGCACATAGTAACCTGGTGAGGGAAGGCAGAACCTCTTCTCATTTTCTAAACTGCCAAAAGACAGATTTAAACCAAGACTGTCCATAGCAATAGATAATCCAAATCAAACTGAACATACCCTTAAGTGGGAGAATAGCCAGAGGAGGAAAAAAGTCAATATACTAATTAATGTAACAATTGCTTCCAGATGTGTCTGTCATGGAAATCTGAGCTGCTTTTGTGTGGTTTCTGGCTATCTCTCTCCTCCTCTTCCTCATACTATGCTTATTGGAGGCACAGTGGAAAAATGTCCCTTCCAACTCCATAACATGCCACAATTCCTTCAACACCATGCAACAGGCAAGGTGCTCAGTGAGAGCAGGACAAGTCACCGAGCACTTCGTAGCAGCTCTCATCCCTGATGCATTAAAGTCTGCAGGAAATTTAAGGCTCCATTTCATCTGCTTTCACTGTGAAATGCCTCCTCTCTACATTATCAGTGACAACCTCCCTTACACGTCAAGGCTGAGGAGACACGTGAAATTACACATCCATTCTGGGCCGTGCCAGAGGAAGAAAAAATGCCCTGTTTGATGGCTACAGTCCAGACATGAGGTGCAGACCAGAGCCCTTGCCTGAAAATCCAAATTGGTTGTAGCCAGGAGTCTGAGCATTGTACACAGGGAACTGACCCCCAGCAAGCTGCAGTCTGCAGCTTCTCCCACCCTCTGAAAAGAGTTCCTGCCAGGAGAGGCTGGACTCTGCTTGCTGGTCATAAACATGCACAGATCCAGGTTTTGCTTTCAGGCAAGTCCTATCTGCATTGTCCCTGTAACCAGAGTAGTTAATGATCATAACTAGCAGCGACAAATGAATTTCCTTATAGTTATAGCTGCAATGTGAACAAAAAAAATAATTACTCAAGAGCTCTCAATTTGCAGAAGCCTTTTTTTCTGTTCTCTGAATGACTGTGAGAGGTCATGCAGCTCCCTTCTGTGCTGTCAGGTTGAGAAGTGCTGTCCTCATTTTAAACCCCTCTTTTTACTTGTTATTTTAGAGGGAGAGTATGGTCCTTTTCTGAAAATACTGAGGCTGTTGAATACAGATTCTAGAGTGTGCAATGAATTTTGGCCTACCTAGGGATGCTGGAGGATCTGGGACCATCCAGTGTCCCCTCCAGAGCTGCCAAGTGTTTCCAGAGAGCGTGCACTTAGAGTTTTACCAGCAATAACTGGAAAAGATGCTTCACACATCTTTGTCTAGAAGTTTGCCCTTTTTATTTCCAAACTTGCTTGACTGATGATGAGGAAAAGATGGGGCAACAAAATCACAAATGGAGAAGACTGTAGATTTGGCATGCTAATGCTGTTCTGACATTTCAGCTGCCCTGAGGATCTATTTCTTTTTGTTATGGAGCCAAGGGTTGTGGGTTTTTTCCTGAAGTTTTTCTTTCTGTGAAGAGGTAAGTCATAAGTGCTAATAGATCCTAAAATATCCACAGTGATGGATAAAATGTTTTGTTTTAAGATGTGCAGCAGAACTTATGTACAAATAAATAAGCATCCAGGTTCATTAGCATTGATGTGTTAGCCTGAAAGGGAAAAAGAGACTATAAGCAGCTAATGTTGTTTGTCCTGCAATCCATCTTCCATGTCACTGAGGGGAAAGAAACCTTTCTTAAATTTCCAATCAATCTTCCTGACCTTTTTTCATCATTTGCATCTTTAGACAGGTTTTTCCTTGTGACTGTTGTGAAGTTTCCCCTTGATATTTCACTTTAAAAAACAAATGCTTTCCCTTAGCAATCTCTGCTTTTTAGTGCTTCAGCTCAGATATAGGTCTTTACAGACCCAACAGGAATACCCAGCATTTGCTATTTAGCCCATGTAGGAGCAATCCAAGGCTCTGCTTAAAGTGAACCTGAAGTGATGTCGTGGGTTCAAGAGAAGCAGGGGTTGGGGAGATGATGGACCCACCTAGAGCTGGTTACTCAATTTTTCTTTCCTTACACAGCTTGAGTAATTTTCGGAGATACCAATCTTACTACTCTGCAGGAATGACTTTTTAATTTGAGCTTGGTTTTGGTCTTTTTTTTTTTTTCTTTTTTCAGAGCTTTGCATTATTTGCCCAGTATAATAACAGGTAGACCATGCCATGACACCTTTACCCTAAAATAAAGATACACTAGTTATGGAGTAGCAGAGCAAAGAGAGGTAGTTGATATAATAGAAAACATAAACACATTTAGACATTAAGCATTCGTACACTGCCAGTTACAATCTGTGCATAGCTTCTGGTGGCCCATGAAATTCTGCAAGTATTCAGTTAGCAGTGTTCAGAGTACAAGGGCAAGGTAAAGAGGCTCAAAAGTTACTTTCTCAGCTGTGGCAATTGCCTTTTGGTACCGAGGGCAACATCAGCAATATGAGTAAATAAGGTTATTGCAAGCATTGTTTTACTTAACGTGCTAGAACAAAATTGTTTCATTCACTAGTAGTAGTCAAAAAGCAAACCTGGCTTAAAGATAAAGGGATAAAACAATAACCACTGCACTATTACCAAACATGCTCACTACCTTTCTGTTTCTAGAAAAAAATCCAAGCCCATCTTTCACCCTTTCATACCAGTTTCCATTCTGGCAGGGAATTTTGTCAGAAAAGCAGAGGTGGGTTCCACAGCTGAGCTCCCAGAAACAGCACAGCAGTCTTCTCAGGAAAGAAAGCACACTGGCTTGAAAGCTTCAGGAGCTGGCTTTGAGGATTTCACACCCACAAATAGCTCTACTCAGATTTTTTGATCTCTATTCTGCTTGCAGGCAGTCGGCAGCAAATCCTCATCCTGCTATCCAACAAAGAGTTCATCTGAGTCCATATGAATTGCATTTGCAGCTGTAATTACTGGGGAGGGAGAGGAGTGCAGAACAGCCCATAAAATGTAGCTCTTAAAATCACACCCCACAGAACAGTTAAGAACTGGCTGTAGAATCACAGAACATGAATGAAGTGAGAAATTATATAATTCCCGATCTCAATTTCTATGGGAAGCTGCAAAAATTTAAGTTTTTCCAATTTTAGACCTCAGGCTTCTGAAGAGTGAGAGGCAGCTTACCAATACACAAAAGAAGAAGAATGTGCTGTATTTGTGACTATTATCATGGCACTGACTCAGCATTCAGATCTTCTGGGTGGTATTAGAGTGGATCGAAGCAGGTGAGGTGGCCTTCCTAAGCACGATTGCTGCTCCTGCTTCTCCACATCTCTCTGATTTCCTTTGCAATAAGGGACACTTGGAAAGTGGCTTTAAAAACCTGACATGCAAAAGGTATCCTATGTGACACAGTGCTGTGGAACACTATCAGTAGAATTATATATGCACCAAAATCCCCAAAAGCAGCTAAAGAGCCAGGAGAATATGAGACTGTCATTACTTTGTCTCCCTCCCTCTGCTTTGGAGCATAAACCTCTGCCAGACACTCAGGCAGAACAAAACACTTAATCAGTGTTAAGGATGCATCTGGTCCCCTCAGAGAGATGAGCTGTTCATTTATGCATGTTTACAATATGTTTATAAACATTAGTGGACAGGAATAGATTACCCCAGTTTACTGCCACATAAAGAAGTCAACTGCTTGCGTTTCCCATCATATCTATGTGCTTTTATTTTACATTACTCAAGTGGTACCTTATGGCAAGTAATCTTTATGAATTAGGCCAGAAATCAAGAGTGTCCCTGTAGAATTCATACTGTTTTCTCTCTCATTGTGTCTAAAGTAGTACTTTTGGATTAAACCCTTCTCCAAGATGCCTAATATTCCTCGCCATCTCAACTGTTTAATGTAATTTTATTTTTTCCCCTTTTGTTCATGAAGGAATGACACTGGTTTTATGTTCTAGATGAAAAGCATATTGTTTGAACAGTAATGGAAAAAGTGGTATTGTGATGACACTCCTCCCTACATTAAATGGTCATACCTAACCAAAGGAAACAGCCTTTTTAAAGGAAACTTATTTTAAAAATGGATTATGCAGGTAGGTTTCCTCCAAATTAAAAGTTAGGACTTTACAGAGAAGTGGCAAAATAGAGAGTAACTGTGTAGCTCTGGTCGTGTACCAAACCACTGGGTATTCTGAAGTGGGATGAGGAGACAGGGCTTTCTCTGAGACCTAAAAGGAGCCCTGCTCTGCCATTTTACATCTCACTTCACCTGTTAGTTCTGTCTATTTTCTCCATCTTCTGTACGACTATGAGCTTTTCAGGACTCAGTTCTGTCATTTTAAGCCTTTGAATTGTACATCATGATCCCTGACTTGAGTTTAATAACAGAATCATAGAGTCATAGAATGGTTTGAGTTGGAAGGGACCTTAAAAATCATCTAGTTCAAACCCCTTTGTTATGGGCAGGGACAACTTCCAGTAGACTTTCAATAGAAGAAGACAACTTCAGTAGAGGTTGCTCAAAGCCACATCCAACCTGACCTTGAACACTTCCATGGATGGGACATCCACAACATCCCTGGGCGATCTGTTCCAATGCCTCACCACTCTCACAGTAAAGATTTTCTTCCTAATATCTAACCTAAATCTATCCACCTTCAGCTTAAGGCCATTCCCCCTTGTGCTATCAGTACATCCCCTGTGAAAAGCCCCTCTCCAGCCTCCTTGTAAGCTCCCTTTATGTACTGGAAGGTGCTATAACATCTCCCTGGAGTCGTCTCCAGGCTGAACAGCCCGAACTCTCTCAGATTGTTTTCATGGAAGAAATGTTCCAGCCCTGTGGCCGACTCAGTGATCTTCTGGACTCGTTTGAACAAGTCCACATGTTTCTTGAATCAGTTCACAGTAGTCCAGGCTGGGTACCACAAGACCAGAATAGAGGGGAAGAATTACCTCTCTCAGCATGCTGGTGATGCTTCCCATAATGCAGCCCAGTACACAGTTGGCCTTCTGGACTGCAAGTTCACATTGCCAACTCAGTGATCACATTCAGAGTAAGTATATATGTGTTTGCAAAACACTGATGGAATGAAATAGAAACTGAAAACAGAGCATGGAACATATTTCACACAGGGGGAATGTGATGGGCCAGGTTACCAGCTGGTTATAAATCAATACAAGCCAATTGCTTTGGGGGAGGATCTACTTCATTGATGAGAGACTGTAACACCAAATACTTGACTTATGGTTGCTGTGATGTGCATAAGCCCATTTACAGGCCTGGAATAAAAAGGTGTAGCCAGTTGTAGTTTCTTCACCCTCATGAGATATTTGTCACAGAGCTTCCCAGGATAAGGTCATCATTTTCATTTTGTTGGCTGAAAATTGGGTATTGTAAGGAGTATCACCACACTTTTCATAAGACCAATATTTTGAATGATCCTGCAAACCTATCAATCAATGGGTGTGTGAAAAATGGCCACGAGCCTGGTCTCCTCTAATAGGAATCCCTGAGCTGCTATCGGGAAGAACTTGCTTAGCAAATCAGACCTGAGAACGTGAGTCACAGAAAACAAATTGTAGCAAATTACAGAACAAGGCTATGGACCATATGGAAAAGGCAACCCAAGCTAAGTGCACAACAAAATTCACAACCATATCCTCTCCTACGCACACTTGCACACACACAAAGGCAGTTGTGAATCACCAGTATTTGCACACTGACAACTCCCCTTCCAATAACATGCACTGATACCCTGAAAGGCAGATTTTTTTCCTTTCCTAGAATGAATCTGCCTGTGCTGTTCACTATTTGAGTGCTGCGTGTCAAAAATGAAAGCCAATGTAAAGCCAACCAAAGGAATTTCCTGTTTTCATTGACAGTAGGAAGCAGGTTTCTCCATGCCAATGGAGGAGACATCAGTGCTCATATCTTCATTATTCCCTGCATCATTGTACTGAGTGGTAGACACAGTCTCCTTTCCTTCATTAAGTCCTTCTTCTTTAGGTGGGAGACTGAGAAAATTCTATTTCTTTGCCCCTGCTACTTGAGGGCTCTATTCTCCAAAGAATAAAACAAGCATTAGGAAGAATAAAGGATTCCTATATCAAACCATCCTATACACATGCAAATTGATCTGTTTGCAAGGTAAAATAGTGTGTAGACAAGATTAATTCAAAGAAGTGTGTGGATAGATTTTTGATTTATTATTATTATTTTATAGCACTAATACGTGAGCTAAACATGTCTGTCTTTGCACTAAAAGAAAACAAATAACCTTTCAAACATAGATTATTTCTACAAAAAATATAATTGTACTCTGCTTTAACACAGTAGAAACAATATGGGGAAATAAAGCATTTCAGATTTCTGACAAATTCCTTTCAGAATTCGCACTTCAGAATTTTTAAAAAGGACAGAACAATGTTGGAAAAGTTCTCTTGGCATTCATTTTATATGACCAGTAGAAGTGACTATTAAAACTGAAAAAAAAAATAAAAAATTGTGATGCTATCCACCTGAAGTATGCCTGTGGGAGACAGCCAATTTTATATTGGACCCTAAGCTTTACAATTCAGATACATCTCAGAATCAGTCCTTGCCACATTACCAGAACAAATGAATGGTAGCACATATCTTGCTTTGTAAGCAGAAGATTCTGTCACTCTTAATTTAGAGGCAGTTCCACTGAATTGGCTTTTGAGTTTCATACCTAAGAATGGCAGCATGCAACTCTTAAGTTTCTGTGTTTCCTTGCACAGACTGAGTGTGGACAAGTTTCAAAGCAGTCAGATAAAATTACCATTCAAGATGATTCATGGATATTTTTACAAGAAATACTCTGTTGTGCTAGAACTTTTCAGCCTGGAAAAGAGGCAGTTAGAGGAATATAGAGGTCTAGAAAAGCCTGAGTAAGCTGGAAAAGTCAGACAGAGGCTGACTGTTCACTGCCCCTTTCTATTCTGGACTAGTGGACACAAAAGGAAGCTACTGAAAACCAGAGATAAATCAAAGAAAAGCATAAAGTTTTCATGAAGTCAGTGATAGATATGTGTGAGTCTTCTTTAGAAGTCACTGTGGATGTAACAAAGTACTTGGAAGTGAGTTTCATGGGGAATTACTAAATAGACAGATCATTTCAGCCTCAAGAAGTCCTAGGAGCTGACAGTAGCTGGAGACTGAAAGGTAATAGGAGAGAGCAGCTTATTTTCTTATTGTTCCTTACAGGTTGAATTTTGGACCCACTAGAGAAATGACAGAGGACTAGGAGAACCCTTCATCTGAACAGTACAGCTCTTCTTAGGGTCCCTTGCTCCTTGTTCCTTGCTTTTGCAAATGGTGATGCTGTGAACTTCCTTTGAGGTGACCACGAAGACCTATCTTAACACTAGGTCTGCTGTTTGCCCATTTGTCCCTAGCTCTGTTCAAAACCATCAGATGTTTACAAGAAATTTCCATATCCAGTCATAATTTAACAATGGAGTCTCTCAGAATTTATCAGACACTTTCAGGATTTTTTAAAAATATATTTTAACTAGTGACTATTTGTGGAGTAAAATAGATGTGTTTTCAGCATTGCCACGACATCTGATGCAAGAGGATAAACCCTACCCAGCTATTACAAGGAAGGGTGTAGATAGCTGTTTTCAGGAGAGCCTTCCTAGCAGAGAGTGCCAGGAGAACTTCATGTACTTGTATGTAGTGTACTGCATCCAGAAAGAGGCAGCAGTTCCCCATGCATTTTGGACCCTGTTGACTACTCCAGGCTCCTTCTTAGGCATTCTGACACATTTTTTTTTTTTTACCTTTTTTTTAAAAATTTATTTTGTATTTATTTCTCTTAACCAGAACCCTCTGAATCAGGACCTTTTATTAAAGGTTTTAATTTTAGGGAGCTCTCAAGCTTTTATCTGAGTATCCCTCAACATCAGTGGCAGGTCCAGCAAGGAAATTCACATTTCCCAAATGCTGCTTCTGAAACTAATTTGAAACACACAGGCTTATCTGGTTTATCAGGCTTATCTAGTTTTAAAAATCTGTGTTAGTTTGACACAGGCTTTTTTAAATTAAGAAGTAAAAAAGTTTAAAAATTTTTAATTATAGTAACCTGCTTCATGCAGTGTTCAGATAATTCAGACAATTGGACTAATGTGTAATTCATTAATTGCTAGAAACACCTTACACATTCCAATCATAACAGCATTACCCATTAAAAAAACAAAACCAAAACAAAACAAAACAAACCCAACCAAACAAACAAAAAACAAACAAACAAAAAAAACAAACAAAAACCCACAAACAAACAAAAACCACAACTACACACAAAAAAAAAAACCCAAACAAACCCATATGCCTGTGTTTGCTCTAATTTTCATCTAATAATAGCAATAGCGACCTCAGCATAGGGCATTCTCAGGGATTAATGACCAGCTGGGACTAATGGTACCCTTGGCTACACCTCTGGCCTTAAATGTTTGTCAGACTGTCATCAATCCTCAGAAAATGTCTTATGCACAGATCATTACTACTTAACCAGTAGTTAGAATGAAAATGAAAAGCAAATGTAGAAAGAGTTATAAAGAATCTTCATGTGGGATGGTGTTTGCTTCTATCAGGAAGCTTTGTATTAGTAACACAACACAGCAAGTGTATTTCCTGAATATGTTCCTGTGATTACTCCTCGTGCAATTATGCCCCTTAACTACACTATCTGAGGCAGTAGAAGTGAGAATTCAGACTGATAAGTGCCCCCGGCCCTCTCCCTCCATGGGATGGATAGAGTGCAACACCAATTTTGGTGCTATCACTAACTTTTGTCCAAAACATGGTCCTGCGTGACTGGAAACATCCATTCAGGATAGAACCTTTTCATCTCAGTCATCAGAGGATAGACAAAGCAGAGACCATCGGCCTGGATAAATCATTAATATGCCATGGAGTTAGCAACACTAATCCCATTAAGAGAAAAGAGCAGCATTTGTTCCAGCAAATGGTCAAATAGTTTCATATTTATTTCACACTGGCTTTCAGAGGAGGTGAATAGTGAAGATTTGACCCAATGACTCTCTAGATGTTCTGCAAATTTTCAACATATAGCAGCAAAACCAAACTCAAACACATGCCATTGAATTGCTTGAAATGCAAAATGTTTGTGAAGGCAAGTAAGAAAACATGGGTGTGATTTGACTGACAACCAACTGCTGCCATTTTTACTTTTTGCTGACAGAATGACCCCAGGAAATATTTGTGCTGGCAAACATCTAGGTGCAAAATGGGAAAATGAATTGAAGCTAAAGCTGGCAGGAAACTGCTTTCTCCACTCCTCTTAGGTATGTGTGGGTGTTCACATATTTAGAAACTTGATTAGTAGCTCTCAGGGCCTTTCCCTGGCTATTTTTCAATGAAGAATTTTGCCAGTTGGTTAGAGGTTTGTTGTTTGGATTTTTTTGTTTGTTTGTTTGTTTGTTTGGGGTTTTTTCTTTTTTTTTTTTTCTTTTTTTTTTTTTTTAATTTTTGCATTTCTATATCGCTAATTAAACCAATGAATTTTGGCCTAGATATAATCAAATTAGTAAAAAAGATATTTTTCACATAGCTGTTACCAGAAGACATTTGAAGATAGTAAAAAATGCTGTATATTTTACTTCCTGATGCCCCTCATTTCACCTGTAGCTTCTTGAACTTCTCTCACAAGACAAGAGTGACCAGGTCTGACCAGTATTTTAACGCTTAATCTGCTGCTTCTTTTACTACAGATGTTCAACTTTCAACCAATAGTAATTTCAATGGTTAGGAAGTTAAACAAATTGACTTGAGACTTTAGAGAAGATTATGCCATTCTAGCTTGATTATTTGTAAGTGGAGGTCTCATGGACTGCTATGGAGTGGTAACATCAGAAGATGAAGTGTCTCAGTGGTACCAGTCCTTTGATTTACAGATGGCTTTCCTCTGTCACCCCAGTCTCTGGTGCAGCTGTAGGACATCCAGCCTTGGCATGCCACTGCCTGGTGCTGTACAGCCAGGCTTGAGGGAAGGCAAGAAGAGATATCAGGGTCATTGATGATGCCATATGTGAAAGTAGGCATATCCCTCTATTATGTTTATCTTCTCATTATTTTAAATTTCTCCACTGTCTTCATAGCATTGGGATTTTTTGCTTTTTCCCTGCCTAAAGATGTTTTCTCTTGTCTATGTATTTCTCATTGTGTTGCTCATGTGTGAAGGGGAGATTTTTTCTAATCATTCATCCTAGGATATTTTCTTTATTCTGTCATTTTGATAAATATTAAATATAAATGAGAGGGTGTGAGATGATGTAGAAGGCAATGCAGAGCAAACACAGAAGCTCTTATTGAGATGTACAAGAAGTGTTCTTGCTAAATCTGTCCAAAAGTCTCTGAATAGGAGTCCACTATCTCCATAATTTGAATTCATTCATCTCTTCCTTTTGTGGGAAAGAAAAGAAGCTATCTAAATCAATGGGATTAAGCAGTATTTTGCCAATTTGCACTAACACCTGGCTTCTTTTAGATAAGGACCAAATGAACGTTAGTTCATGCCAAAGCACACATTCAGACTGTTGACCTAACTGTTTAAGTTATCATTCCTGAGATTTGGATGAACAAATGCTGGACTAATCCTGTCTATTGCAAGTAACCTTATGCCCAGGCAGGTATTCATGAAATGTTATCAACATCATGTGTCAAAGGACTTTTATATGCATTTTTATTACTATTTTTAAAGTGAAAAACCAGAAATGAATATCAATTGATGCAACCATAAGCCATGTGAAAGCATTGCATCCTATGTACACGACAGGTTTTTAAGGGTGATTAAAACCGATGTAAGCATTATATTATTCAAGGAGCAGAAAACTCTAGGGAGAACAAAATATGCAAAAGTATCCTAAAAAATACAGTACTAGGGGAAAAACTAGCACATAATAACGTGCTATAGTAAGATTTGCTATATCTTGGGAACTTCAGCCCCACTCTAATAGAAACACTCTAAGTAGCCATTTACATGAAAAATGTGAAACAAATGTACCTGATTCTTTAGTCTTGGAATCCACTGGGGCCCTTTGAGACCAACCTATGCCCCACGAGAAGCCAGAGCTCAGTTCTTTTCAGCCAGGAGGTTGCTACATCAGCATAAAATTAGCATAAACCTCACCCTGTTCCACTTCATCCTGTTTTAACCTATACCTGAATGGGTGTGCAAAGATGTCCTGATGCATGAGGTGCAATCTCTCACTGTGTGACACTGAACCAGAACATCCATGTCCTTAAATCAAAATAGATTATTGCTGGTTTGCAATGATTTGGGGTTTTGTCCAAGCAAGGGAAAGCGAAAGGGATCGTGAATCATACACGAGTCTACGAACAGCCTGTGGTGGGAGGTGAGACTGAATGAGGAAAAACAGGGAGTGCAGCAATAAACCCCACAGCTTTGTGTCAAGTAAAAACAAGAACAAGAGCAGAGTTAGCAGTCAACAAATGGTTGTCCAATGCTTTTATTCTTTACAGCACTGTGTAACTCTCATTGTCAGCTGCTTTATTGATCTGAAACATTTGCCTTCTCCCTGGTCCTCTTGGCTACTCCCTGTGATGGGATTTGTTGGGAGAAGATGCTATCACAAAAATGGCTAGGTATAACAGAAATGATTACATATATACAGAAATTTGGCCCATTCCAGTTAATTACTCTTACCAGATTAGGGACTTACCCATACTGGCATTACGGGTAGGAATAAAAGCCTTAGTACCTCTCAATCAGATGGCATGTTCTAATTGAGCTAGGACTCCACTGAGCAGCTGCACCTTAATTGCAAACTGGTACCCATGAAGAAAGCACTTTTGGCTAATTATTCTAATTAGATATTGGCCACCAGCTCTGCAAATTGTGGGCTTGTCACATCTCTCAGTGGTACATTATTTTATTGCAAACTGCACTGAGGAGAATGATTTACTTTTTTTTGCCATAGTCCACATGGGATTGCCATGCTTACCTGTTTTAAAAATCTGGTCTCAAAGCCCAATTCTAATAGGTTTTGGAAAGTTCAGGCTAAGGTCTTGGTTTATCACAACCTAAGGAGATTATTTTACAGGAACCATTTAAAAGAAAATTGAAGAAAATCTGCTTTTCTGGTTTACAAGAGCCATTGGAAGCTCTACTGCCTTCAGTGCAGTGAGAACACCACTTATTCAAAAGAATGATTCCATGATCAGAGGGAAAAATGATGCTGCCATTTATGTTAAAGAGCCCATTTTCATTTAATTCATACAAGAGTAATTTAAAGCTACAACTCATGGATTTATGTTGGGAAGTGGTCTTCAGAAAATGCTTTAGATCTATCCTCTTGTTAAGAGTCTATAGCAATTTGTTACCACTGATTAAAATAACAATTCCTCATTATTAACCTTTTTAGAATTATATGTGGAGAATTATTATGAAGTATGATTAGAGTGTGTTTCTGCTCAAATCAAGGACTCTGGTACACTGAAAATGAACTGAATACCAGGAAAGTTGATAAAACCTTTCCTTATTAAAATATCTACATCCAAGTTACACCAAGAATAGATAATTTCAGAGGTTTGTTCATTTGATTGCACTTTTCTACTTCAAAATCTACCTGCAGAGGACAAAATCATGCATTTTAGGGTGATGACAATACAAGAGAACAAAGCAAGCCCACTGTGGGGTTGGAGCTTCCACAGGGCACTGCAGCTCCTGGAGCCCCTCACTGCTGCTTAGTTTTCAAACGGAGATCTACAGAAAGGCCAAAGCTCAGCAGGGCACTGATAAGCTTCTCTGCTATGGCATGTTTTTGGGTCCTCCTGATAAAAGTGTGAAATTAGTTTATTATTTTTATTGCTATTTTGTTTGACTCAATAATATCTTGTTATCATTGGTTAAAGTAATTATTCCTCTTTAATTAAGTAATTTCAGAATTGCACGCATTCTGTAGGTATCACAAGTGGGTATTTCTGCTTACTTTGTCTTCATGGGAGCCTTACAGCAATTGCAAGTTTTCTTAGTTTAAGTGTCTACAATATCTGATAGTTTTTAAGCATCTTTTATATTTTCCAGTTCACAAATGGCTTTTTCATTTTATTTGTGATGCTTTGACTATACTGTATAAAAGGAGACAACCACTTCTTTCAGAGCTGTGGTCACAGCTCACCATTAATACTTGACAGTCTGATTCCTACTCAGGTGATAACTTTCCAATTATTTAGCAAGTTATAAGGTACATAAAACTTCAAACAATGTGGACTTTATTCCAAACAGAAAACAATCAAAGAAAGTAGATTTTCTAAAGTAGTTAGAAAGGGTAGGAGCAGTATTAGACCCTGCATCATGTCCACCAGAACACATAACATCTCCTAATGCAGCATGGTCAGCAAGATGTGAGTACTGCATTTGCAGCACAAACGTCGTGCATAGAAGTTGACCCTTCAGAAGAATGTACTTTTGCTAATTTCCATGCTGATATGCCTGATTCCACTGACGGCACTTGATGTCACCTGTTTTGTGTGACGTACACAAAGCCAGAAGGCACCAAAAGTTGAACCAACTCACAGTACAGAAGTGAAGTTCCTTAGTGTCACTGGGACATGGGCAGAGAAGCTCTGAGAACAAGGTCTGATGGGAACAAACTGCCCAAATCCCACTTTAATCACAGTATTGAAAAAGAGTGGAGAAGGGTTTTTCATTTCAGAAGTATTTACTAGAGGCAGGAGGCACAGCATTGTCCACATGATTTCATTTACCAGCAAGAATTTGTTCCTGAGCATATTTAGACACTAGCACAATAAAGAACCTACCTCTTTTTAATATTCACTTTTTTATTCCCAGAGTCCAAAACATTTATGAAAAGTTTTTTACATATGGTGGCTGCCTTGAAATCTGAACACCACTGCTACTAAGTGTAATGCTTTCAAACCTTCTGAGTAAGCTACACTGAAGTGTCCACCCGTATTGTAAATAGAGAGAACAAAATTATTCCTAAAGTTAATTAAAAAAAGAAAACCTATCTCTACTTGCATTCATAAAAAGCTAACCTGACATCCCAAAAGCAGCTATTATATGTCAGCATGTCATGTACATTGGGAATATCTGATCCACTTCACAGCTCATAAATGTCTAATTAAAAAAAAAATACAACAATTTTAATTGGTTCATTGCGTCATTTGTTTTTATTATGGTTTTAAACTCTTGCACAATAGGGATAAAACTCAATTTGCAGGGAAAAAAAAACTATGAAGGAAGATACTGAGCAACATAAAGATAAGTAGAAGTTCAATAATCACTATACATACAGGGATAGATAAATGGCAAGTTAGACTATAAATTTGGGGTTTAATGCATCACAAAATAGTTTGAATCTATCTGTGACATGCTTTAACAATGACAAAAGAGTCTGTGTAGAATTAAAAAGTGGAGTTAAGTTTTAGGTTTAACACAAAACTTCAAGCTGAAGAGTGCAATAGATATATATGTGAGAGCACATTTCTTCTGGTTTAAAAAAGATGAGAGAGAAATCAGAAATTTATTCTTAGAGTTGGTTTTATCACTGTTCGTTTTTAGAACGCTGAAGGAAAAAAGTTGAAGAAGCCATATCTTACGGTTAACTCAGTTTTTATCTGATATTTGATAAAGAAAATTCAATTCATAATTATTTATGAACCAACATCAAGGAGTTTATTACTATGATTACTCACTAATCATTTCTCCTAAATGCAGTGACCTAAAAATCCCATATAATCAATAAAGTAGTAAGTTTCAGATTTAAATCACTGTACCTTGTATTCTTGAGTAAACCTTTGGGTAATTTACAAAGGCTGTTGAATTTTATAGTAAGTGTTTTTCAAACCAAGCTGGATTCTAAACAATAATGACTTTTTAATGTGGATCTGTGATTACATTGTCATAGTGAAATACGACGGTCTTTGACTGCATTCGAAATGAGGCAGAGGGTGAATTACTCCAAAGGCATAGATTACCATAGCCAAAAGTAAAGCAATCTTCATAAATTAAACTCCAATCTAAAGTGACCTGTCACTACAAACCTGTTGCTACTCCCAGTAACTTAAATTTCACTGTACAATTTGTAAACAAGTTCTTTTCTTATTACCACAATGGGGGAGAGTTACTTTGCTAAACTGCTTTAAAATGAATTTGAGGGAGAAGAATTATACATAAACATTTTATGGGTTTCTTTTCCATGATTTCAAAAAGCTGTTAGTTTAGGAAATGCAACTTGCTGCCTGCTAAAATGTTTATGCTTTTAAGATCTCTAAACCTGCCAACTGAAGGAGCCTTTGGCATAAATAGTAACTGCAGCACTTTCCTAACTCATTTTTGACACACTGATCATACTCTCATACTCAATAAGAACATCTACAGTTCAATGATACTCAAAAATATTTTGTACATTTAGATGCTTTAGCTAACATTTCCTATGGGGTTTGCTGGTTTTGCCATACCTCATTCTGGAGAAACCTAATTTATAAATCTCTTTTTCAGAGAATGTGTCTTCTGAAATTCATATGGCTTTTGTGGTAACCAAAAGCTGAGGGTTTTGCTTAGGAATGGCTTTGGACATTCATAGCTGAGACAGGAGAGAGTCCACCCATCACTGTAGGGATCCTTCAGGCACAGAAGTACTTTTCACCCAGCCTAGAAAGGAAAACTGGTACCAAATTTAAATTATTTAGTAAACTCACTGCAAAGTGTTAACTACAGCTCAGCAGCAGCTGCTGCACGAACACCTCATTCATTCTTGCAGCATTAGGTGGGTCCTTCCAAAAAAAAGAGAGAGCCAGGCAGCTGAGGACAGGAAGCATTACATCTAGTCCCTTGTATTATCGCTATGTGAAAAAGCCCAAGTTTACTAGACTGCTAAAAAAAAATTGTATGCCTCCTTGGCTACTGCAGCAGCATACCTGAGGCTTTAAACTCCTAGCTTGTGTCTAGGAGGTAGCCTAGAAGACAGCAGCTGAATTTTCGCCGTGTCTGCTGGTAGTCAACACACTGAGGCTGGACAGTTGGAGGGAAATAGCAAATGCAGCCACAATGCCCTGACTGGTTAAGGTGGGAGAGGTGAGTGAGAATGAGAGGAGTGAAGGCCAAACAGCATTTTTGCCATTCTGCCTTGAACGTTGACCAAGGACTATAAAGGGCCTGAACTCAATGCAGTTTGAAACTCTGGGTAAGTACAGTCCTCCTCAAGGTCCAGCATGGGGTTGTTGGCTCTGACTTTTCAGCAAAGTCACACAGGGAAAAACTGTTCTTTCTTCGTAAAGATTGTTTTTCCCAAGTTCAGAGCAGATTCAGTTACCCTATGCCTTATGAAGACCTGAGCTAATTAACTGGATGTGAATATTTTGATTTTCAAAAAGAAAGACCAAAATACCTGTCTCCTTGTTTAGGAGACATTGAAACATTCTTTTTTTATTGCACTTGCTGCTATCCTGTGGACAGTGAAGAAGAAATTTTAAAAGGTAAAACTGGAAAGTGAAACACAGTTTTGTTGACACAAGAAATAAAATTGAACATTTTATGAAAATATTTTCAACTTATTTTAGGCTTACTTTTATAGCCTAAAAATTACAATCCCGTGCTGCTTGGGAATGCCCAATATTTGTGGCAACTCTCTAAAAGAACTTCAATTAATGGCGATCAGCTGCAAGTTCAATTTGTTTTGAGCAAGACCTTCATATTCATATAGCATGGATTTTTATTTTTTTTTAATTGGTTTGCTTTCTAGTTTAACAAAAATCTCAATCAGCTTCACATACATGATAAACATGATAGTTTCACAGTGTGGAGTTCTGGTTTGAGTCACAAGCTCAGTTTTTGGCTCCCTGGGAAGACTGGTTTATGTACAGGAAAGTAATGAGGCAGAGAAAAGTTTCTCTGTTCTTCCCACTCTTGAGGGGAAAGAATTCTGTATTAAGAGTGACATGTCTGGGTCATGAAGACATTTCTCAGGAACTGAGCAAAGCTGGTTGAAGAGGACTGAATTTAGTATGTACTCAATTTCTTTTAATATCTGTTTTTCAGATGGCTTCCTTGAGGATGAATATTTTTTTCTCAGCCTAATTAGATATAAATACTGTGTTTACTTCCTGAGCTCTTCTTTTTCCGTATTTCATCCATTCTCTCATCGTAGTCATTGAGAGTGCCTTATGAAAACAAGTGTTATACATACATTTTCTGTCTACCAGGCAATTTACATCTCAGGCCCAGTTGCTTTGGAGCTGGTGAGCAATTTCAACCAAACTTGATGTCTAAAAACAGATCCTATTTTTGCAAGTGTTGTGAGAACTCTTTTCTGGGTGTCTTTCCACTGAAAGAAAGACCTGCAGATGTCAGAGAATGTATCTTAAAGTGGTTGAAAAAAACACTCAAGTCTAAAATAGAAAGCTGAGCAAGTTAGATTCTAATATTGTATCACACTTTAAGGAAACATAGCTGAAACAACTGCAAAAAAAACCCAAAACAGCAACCCAAAAATAAAAACAATTTTCTAGTTCTCAGAACATTGGCTGCATGTGTAAGGAGGTATAAATACTTCTAGATGCCTCCAGGAGTTTTTGCATTTGGTATTTTGTCTAAGAGCAGCAGTGAATGTCCTGATCTTGCTGAGTAGTTCGACATGTAGTTCATGCCACATCCTGTCAGATTTCCAAATACTGAGGTTCTTCACAAATTTTTCCTCACTAATTTGTTTTTTAAGAGACCAAATGTAGCAGCTAGAAGAAGCATGCTTTATTCTGCAGATGTAGCTCCTGTACTTTCCACCACTTACCCAGAGGGGTGACTGGAAACACCCTCTCAGCACATGGCACTCTCATTTCACATCTTCCTTTACCTGATTTCCAGCAACACTACTTGCATAATATTTTACTCACTCCTTTTACAATGGTGTCCTGAATTGAAATACTTCATTCCCCAGTATATCCCGCTTTTTTGACTGTATCTCAGCCTTTGGGGAACGTCTGCTGAAATCACAGAATATTGAGTTGAAGGGACCCACAAGGATTATTGAGTCCAGCTCTAAAGTGAATGGCCCCTAAGGGGATCAAACACACAACCCTGGCATTAGTGGCACTGTGCTCTAACCAGCTGAGCTACTCTTGGGGTCAAATCAGTGCTCACATATTTGGTAAGGAGTAAGTAAGGAGCTCCCACCTAGAGGTAGAAACATCACTGCTGAGCCTGTTGACACTGTCTGACTGCAGGCGCTGGCTTATTTGCTTTGCTACCAAGAATATCAATTGAATACTAGACTTGCTATTGATCCAAAGGAAGATTTTGTTGTTATTGTTGGAAAAAAATGTGAATGCATTATGCTATGTCATGTAATGCTATAAAGCAAAATAAAAGGTACAGAAGGGAAAAAAAAGAAGCAGAACAGAAAGACAACAACATGAGCACTGCAGATTTTCCAGCCTATAATGGCACGTTTTGGCAGATGGACAAAAAAACCCATGACATATCTATGGGTGTCTGAGTCTGGAGATGATTAAACTCCTCTCTGCTGAGCTCTGATGGGATTGTCTCAAATGACTAACACAGTACCATCAGCCTGGCTGATACCATTCTTTGTAATACCTTAATTGAGAAATAAACCTACCTGGAGCAGCACAAGAGAAAGAAGAATCAAAGAAGAATCTGGAGGATGGGTTTCACTGTCCCCCCCAACTCCTTATCCAGCTTGAGCTCTGCACACAAGGCAATGATCTCTAAGATGCTGAGAGGGCTCTGTGAGCCCTTTGCTCTCCCTCTCTTCTCTGCCTCTTAAGTGTAAATCTTCTCCTCCCCTGGGTTCACAAGGGGTCCATGGCTACTGGGGGAGAGACTGCATATATATGTGATGCAGATGAGGCACGCAGGGATGCAAAGCAGGGAAAGGCATGCCTATCTGTGAGAGGGGGTTTTTGGCTGGTGGGCTCCTGTTCTCCCTGCTGGCTGGCACAACTCCTCTCTGATCAGACTTCAGTGTGTTTTGCACTGACGGATGCCTCACATTGAGGTAGAGAACATTAAATCCAAGTTTCTGCACACTTTTAAGGCCAGTCATAAGCCAACCTCTTACGGTTTTGTTTGTATTTCTCTGACATGCACATCTGTGACTGCTCATGTCACATTTAGCAGAACAACCTAAGGTGCTTAAGAGCTCTGATTTTCATGTAGTAGTTTTCAGCAAAAATTTTTTGGTTTGTGCCAGGGATCTAACTTCCCTTTATTTGAAAACATCAGGGAAACAGTAGATAAATCATAATGGGTGTGGCATTTTGATACCTGTGATAGTGACCAAACAGGGAGACAGCTCATCTGGATGCTCACTTGCATGCAGAAGATACAGCCCCTACCTGTGGACCCCTGTGGTCTTGCAGTCTCCTTAGTTGTAGCAACCTTAGCACTGTCAGTCTACAGAGTTAGCAACATGCCCTGAGCAAAGGTTCTTAGTTTGCTGCCCAGCTGGAAAAGGAGTCAGGTTCAGGACCGAGTGGTCCCATGAGGACCCAGTAGTTTATTCTTTTCTTCACACTTCTCATGTGAGCATTTTGTGTTTATGATGTTCCTTGAAGGGACATATAATTACAGAAGGAAATTACTCTTTTGGCATGGCAAGAATTACAGTGATGTGGATGAAAGACAATATATCTCATGTTCCTTCCTTATTTTCCTTGTGGTGCTCTTTAACCTTCCTTCTCCTTAAAGCAGGGCCTACCAAGTCTGGGATGCCCTACAGGAATTATTGGTTTCTCCTGCAAAACACGGAGCCTTTACTTCTCTCTCACATAAAATCAGTTTCCTTTTCCCTTAGCTGTCACACAATCTCCCCCCAAACCCTTTTTTTTTTTTTCCTCAGAACATATGGACCTTTCCATCCATTTTTCAGAGAAATGCAAACAATCATGAGTACATCTGACTATATTTATAATAGCTGCATGAATAAACTTAGAGACAACGGAGTAATAAGTTGCGCACTGAATGGAAAATAAGTCTAAGCGCTCGCCAGCTTACATCTAGCATAAGTATCAATCAGTGTGCTCCAGTGGATCTGCTCCAATATACCCCCACTGTGGATGCAAGCCAAAATCTGAACAGCAACAAACAGCCCATTATCAATCCATTAGTCCTCACTGACTGAACTATGCACATAAAATCTTGTTTTACACGCATACTCCTGCCATTCCCCAGTAGAGATAATGAGATTACACGTGCTGTATCACTCAGCACAGAAACTTGTCACATTCTAATGAGTTCCTTCTCTCTGCCCACAGACACAAATAAAATACCTGCTTTTTCTGTTGCTACATAAGAGGTAGCCAGCAGCCAGATGCTCACTTGAGAGCTTGTAGGAACACAATGCAGAACTCAGCTAACACATATGTGATGATTATTGCTAATTTTGTCTGTCACTTTGCATCACACAGGAGACTGATAACACAGGATTGCAGTGCTGCATGCTGGGAAATTGAAAGTGGAGCATCCTTCCTATCTCTATAAATAATACTCCTTCCTTCCTTCCTTCCTTCCTTCCTTCCTTCCTTCCTTCCTTCCTTTCCTT
>VXAU01004102.1:184901-320288 GCA_013399695.1 Formicarius rufipectus | reverse complement strand
TCCCTCCTCCCTTCCCTTCCCTTCCCTCCTTTCCTTCCTTTCCTTCCTTTCCTTCCTTTCCTTCCTTTCCTTCCTTCTTCTTGTGCTGGAAACAGTGTTGATAATTCAGTGAGTCAAGATCTTTTCAGCCCCTCACCCCCACTTCACCCCACCATTAAATAGGTTCTCATTCCTTCTCTTAAAGCAGAGTATTTCCCAGAAAGATGACTAATATTTATTGAGTTATGGTGGAGTATACAAAGAACAATTGGAGAAGCTTTTTTTTTTCAACTACACCATTTTTTCAATTAAATCAACACAAGTTAATACTGCAGTGATGATAACTATGTCCTAGACAGTTTTTTCTGTCTTTGAGTTACGTTGGGGTTTTTTGTTTGGGGGTTTTTTTGGTGTTTTTTTGGGGGGGGTTTTTTGGGTTTTTTTTGTGGATATTTACAACTGACCAATGACCATATTACTATAATTCTATAGATTTTTTTTAAAGTATGTACACAAACACAGTCATAATGAGCCATGCACCCAACAATTTGTGTTACCAGAGACCATCTCAAAATGCAAGTGCTTCTATGACAAAGGGCTCAGTTTGGCTGACAAGTGTCATGGGTGGAGTGGAAGGCTTAGGCAAAGTTATTAAAGAAGCCTTGCCCTTGAGTGATAGGGTGTAGGAAGGACTCCCCTTCTCTCTAAACTCTTTCTCAGAGAGGAGCCTGGGTACAGTGGGATCCAATCTTAGCCTCAGATTTCATCAACAGTTTAAATTTAAGGAATTATAGAGGTACGATTAAGTCACTTTGCCCAGCAGGTTTTAATTATGGCAAATCAGATATATTTATATAAAATGAATTATTTATTATGACAAATGAACAGATGAGTGAACAGAAAAAAGAACTTTTTCAGATTTATTTACGACACAATATAAATGCTAAAACTACTAGTAGTAGTATAGTAAAAAAGAGGATAGTGCACTGTATTAAAGCATTATTGAAGTAATTACATCAAAGCTAGCAAAAAAAGAGAAATAGTAATTAAGTAGAGGTTTGTTGTAACCCACCAAAATCAACACTTGTGTAGAAATCTCTGTCTCATCTTTGAGGAATATCCTTGAGAGGCATCCCCACCCAGAGAAGGAATCTCCACACATACACTCCAAAAAGGGTTATGTTAGAAGACACTGACTCTATGAGAGTGGACTGTACTTTTATAGTATAAAGAGATTGACTGCTAGTCACAAATTTCCCAGCCAGATACTGGCTTATCTGTAAAACTCTGCTTCAAAAAGCAGGATGTATGTTTGAAATTTGGAGAAACAGGGTGATTTTAGCATTGTTCAACAACAAAACAGCACCCTGGCACCAGCAGTAACTCACCGTAGATGTCCTGCATTGTTTACATTTCTCTGACCAGATTCTAGGACTTTTTGGAGTAAAGCCATCCTGCCACACGTCAGTGTTGGGCCTGCAGTTACCATCGTTGCCTGACCCATGGTACCAGTGCACACATCCGTAGCCCACAGCAAATGTGAAATAACCAGAGAAGTTTGACTCCCTCAGCCAGCAGACAGCCCCAGCTGAATGTGGTCAACATCACGGTGCACCTCAAAGAAAAGATATTTTCCAACCAAAAACTCCACTTCTTTGAGAAGAGGCATTTTGGAAGGGACTTTTCTTTGCCTTTCCCATACTACCCTTCTCTCCTACAAAACGGAGGATCCACTAGGAACCACCAAGAGAACCCCCATACTGAACCCAGTCCTTGGGGATGAATTGATGGTACAGTGCTACAAGGGTACAATTTTCCTGGATGTCCCACAGTGCTTCTGAAGCACTACAATCCATGGTGTTTCATTTCAGGGTGCCCAAGTGTAGTCTGAGTGGTGCATGTTCCTTCTGCTGGTGCTCTGATTTGGAATAATGCTGCTTTTTGTGAAAAAGGGAAAAGATGCCTTTGTAAGAGTCACTGGGCTAAAATTCTGCCCTGAGCTGCTACTGTGCGAATGGCTTTCTTTGTTTTAGTAGGGGAAGCCCTTCTATAAGTAAAAGAAGAATCTAGTAGCTCATTTTTACTTTTTATCATTGGATAGATCTACATTTTGCTGAAGAGCTGAAAAGGTAATAATATGTACAAAGGGATGGCCAATTTATGCTCTAGATTTTAAAAGAGAATAGCTCATTGATCTTGTCAGGTAGATTTGCTTAAAATTCAGTGGTATAGTATCTTAGAGCCTGAAGAGATGAGTGAGTATCTGTATAGATTGCGTGAGCTGAGGAGGAAAAGGGAAAAAAACAACTCCCATTACTGGATAGAGTGGTTGTCTTTTCAATTATGGATGAAAAGATGAGTATGACCCTGAGGGGCTGGATTCAGACAGAATGCAAGGGGGGGAAGAGCCTTAAAAACAAACAAAATCTTTACTAAGAGATGATTAAAAGGGAATATAAATGTCTAGAAATGTTTTGAAGAAGGAAGTGAGATGGAGTGGGGGAAAATGGTTATGGTGGAATGTGGAGTAATGGTATTAAATTAACAAAAGGAAAAGGTCTGTTGAATATCAATAGAATCTTTTCTGTTTTTCTATGGCACCATCTCCCAAGGGAATTTGCGGGAGCTCCATCATTTGAGTCCTGGCAAATGACTTGGGACAAACCACAAGAAAGTGCAGTTTAAGGTGTATTATTGTGGTGTTTGGGGATGGAATTACTGACCTAGTGGCTCATTTCTCCCAACACTGTTTCATGGGAAGCTACAGCATTAATGAAAATAAGGAAAAAAAACCAAACAAAACAAAAACCAAACCAAACAAAAAAAACACAAAAAAACCCAAACCAAACAACAACAACAAAAAAAAACCAAAAAAAACCCAAAACCAAACAAAAAACAAACAAAAAAAAACAAAAACAACAAAAAAAAAACCAAAACAAAAACCAAAACCAAAACAAACAACCAACAACAACAACAAAAAACCAACCAGTGATGAAGTTAAGCTCCTGTTTATACACGAATGGCACTGATGCATCAGCAGAAAGAAGCACAAAGACATGTCCAAATATATTGAGAGGACTGATGATGTCTGGGAGCACATGGGGGAGGGAGATACACAGAATAACTAATTGCATGAGGACTGAGAACAGGGCAGGTGAATGGGCTCACCAGAGGCAGGTAGTGCCCTTGGACAGGTAATACCTGAGCTGCATAGATATACTTGTGTCCATGCAAAATTTCTGCTGCAAGGAACTGATTTTGAACAGTATTTGTGTCATAAGGAAATGTGTTCATAATGATTCATAAAGCAAGTGGTTCTTCCAGAATTGTGGTCAGAGTTTTCACTGAGATCAATCTGCTGGGACATCTCATTTCCTTTAACAGGGTGGAAATCTGAATATCCCACTTTCAACCGGTAGGAGGTTCCACTCACACCTTCCCAGAGCACTTGTTCCACATCTCCCATCACCTGGCAGAACTAGCTGAAATACTGAAGGAACTGCTGCTGCTGCTGTGGAATCCAGCTGCTTGGAAAAGCCATCTGGAAAAGTGAAGGGGCAAAAGGGGATCTAAAAAATCAGATCAGTGTAGGAAAAGGCCTGGAACTGTATTGTGGAAGTGAAGGGATGGAGGTCAACTGCAGTAATAATGAGGAGAGTTTCTAACAGCTTCCTTTGAAATGTTGCAGGAAGGGCCATATGTGTCTGGTGATGCTGATAATGTCCATTTTGCATCTATATCTCAATTACACATTAAGGGTCTCAAATATACCTTGAATCATTTTTTTTTTGGCTTAACCATGTTACCCTGGTGGCATAGAGGAGACTCACCTTTGCCAAGTGTTGGGAATGCAAGATAAAAGGGGACACACCATTTGAGCAAAGCAATGAAGGGTCAAATCTGGAATCACAAATGTTGCTCTTGAGCTTCCAGGCTGTTGGTCAAAACCTGTATCTGGTCTTAAACCCTGTGTATGAATAAGCTCTATGATTATGCATGCAGTTGAACTGCTTAAAGTTATCATGGGCTCAGAAGGGTTTTTTGACCAAAGTATCTAACAGCAGAACAGCATAAGATATTTCACCAAGATAGCTCCATAATTTTTTTAAATGGAAAAAATTTCCTCTTCAAGTGGAGTCCCTCAGCACTAAATTAGAATGACCTTGAGCTGGTTGGTTTTTGAGAGGAGGCAGTGCTAGAAATCTATTTTATTTTCAAAAAAACTCAGTTGGAACCTTTAATACTGCACGGAATCACTTGTCTGCAAGAATGGGGGTCAGAGAAGGCACTGAGGGAAAATCCAACAGAACAGAGTTTTTCTGCTTTCCTGGGAATCACCTTAAATATAAACATAAATTTTGTTCTACTAGTGTGACCAATAGCTGAAGAATAAATCCACTCAAAAAAGGAAGAAATAATACATTGTTTTAAAAGTAAAACTAAAATGAAATAGTCATATGACAAATTGCACCTTATCAGGACAGTAGATAAAACTAATTCATAATATAAACCTACATTAATATAAATATATAGGTATAATATATAATATATAAATTCTAATATAATATGAATATTATAATATATTTAGACTTTATAATTTAAACAAAAAATCATTATTAAATCTCACGAAAATAAAATCAACCACCTTAAGACCAGGCTATAAATGCTAAGTATATTGTGTCAAAAATTAGCATATGAACTCCAAATCTGTGCACCAATTCCAAATCTGATTTAACAAACTGCTGTTATTAAAGTCAATTGGATAACATTCCATTATAAAACAAATGAAATCTTAACTCTACATGAAATAAATATTTTTTTCAAAGCTTAAGCAGAATGCATTAACTTAACATGCAATGATCTAAATTATGTATTAAACTCAATTATTTTTATTACTTCTTTTCAATTAAGGTGACATGATTAACTCCATTCTTATTAGTCTCCTTTTTGATCCTAACTGCCTCTCAGCTTTGGTGTCTTCTTGGTGAGAATTTGTTCACAGAGCTATCGTAAACAGGTCTTTTCTCTGGAGTCCTACCAAGAGAGGTGTTTTGTGAAGAACAAAACAGCACTGTGGTTTAACAGACAGAGAAATGGTGCTTTCCACCAGCTTTGGCAGTATTTTGAATGAAACAGTATGAGTACCACGGTTCACGAACTCACTTGTTTGGTTCTTATCCATTTTAATCTTATGGCTGCATTTTTGAAATGAACACTGTTTTTACACCTTTTCTTCTTTAATAGTCATGAAAGATCTGACCCAGTTTGAAATGCAGAAGCTACTTCCAACAGGACATGGTCTTTGAATCAGGTTCACTCAATCTAAGGAGATCTTACTGATGTTAGCATCTGCAGTTGTTGGACTAAATCACTGAATTAATGCAGCCAGTTATTTCAGAAATATTATTTTCTTGTAACACCATCTTTGTGCATATGGAAATCAAAATTAATGGCTCTGATTTTGAAGTAATTTATTTGTGTGGGTTTTTCATCTTGAAATGTTCATCATTCTTCACATATTCCTGTTTCATGTGCAATTTCTCACAGCCAGAAGTTGTCTTCAGCATTAAAAATTTTTCCAATGCTAGTAAAATGTGAAAGTTCGTTGGGAGTGTGTTTTTAGTCCTAGATAGTCATGAAAGGAGACTTCACTAGCACAGTGCATCTCAAGAGGTTTTGCAGCAATTTAAAATGGGGCTTAGAAAATTTTTTAAAGATGTAGGATGCCCATCCTTAAAAACAAATATAAAACATAGGAATGTTAGTCAGATCTCTTCTTGTTTTCACTGGGCAACCTTCCCTGGATTCCTAGAATAAGCTTTGAACTTCTACTTGGATGAAGAGTACCAGATTTGGTGCACTATCCCCTTCACATGCAGAGCTTCTGTCTGTAAAGCAAGAACATTAATATGGACCCAAAGTCCAAGCCTTTCTCGACTGAGAGTGGTGTTTGTACCCCACGCTTACTTTCTTGGAAGGATCCCAAACCGTTCTATGACTCTATGATTCTATGATATTGTGTCTGTGCCTCAGCAAAACCTTTTTGTTTATTCATTTGATGAATTTCTTAGAGTTTAAAGAAAGGAATTAATTTCACTTATTTCTTTATGTGATCATTAAAAAAGCTTTTAATGAACACAGTAAAACCCAACTAATTATCACAATGGCATTTAACTCTAAATAAAATTGACAGGAAGCAAGAATATGATACATATAATTTTGCACAGTTTATTAAAACACATCTATCACTTTTTTTCTCCTAAAGTAACCTGATCATATTATTCTATGATAATTTAGCTAATATTTTTTTCTGTGCATTTAATATTTAAGTGGCTTTTACTGATATTAAAGTCATAATGCATTTTATGGAAATTACCTTGCATTCTAATTACTTTTCTTGGTGAGGGATGGTAAATAGAATTATCTCATTATGCTTGTTGTAGATGAAAGCAAAGAAATATTTAATGAAAAGACACTGTTAAAAGAAAAAAATCCATATTCAGATTTTATTTTCAAATGCCATCAATTCAGAGATGCGTGATTCCCAGAACCACAAGCAGGAACCAGGCACGTATGTGAACAACAAAAGGCTCTGAGTGGCAGGTTGGACGCTTTTAACATCAGTAGTTCCCTTTTTGATATGGTCTGTCTTTCCAAACCTAGGCTGAGGAATGTTGGCAATAAGGCAATGGACTACCACAGGAAAGCAAGAAACACAAACAACAGTGTCCTTGAGCCCAAGTGGCCACATGCTTTTAGTAAATTAAGCTACTATTAGAAAACTATAAATTGTATCTACAAAAATGGAGAGGTCAAGGTCTGTGTAAAAGTTAACCCCTTGCCTTGTTCTTTTTTCTCCAGTTCTTTGTATGAAATATACTTACTGACTGGAAAAACAGAGGAATTAATTGCTGAGAAATCAAGTTTTCATGCCAAGTCTTCTTTCAGTTTCTCTACTGAAGTCCAGTGAAGTCACAAATAAAGTGGATTAGTGTCTCTAAAAACAACATGGGAATATTTTTACAAACTTTTATAAAGATGAAGATGTGCTTTAGGACAAGTGCCATCTGAATAGGGCCTCTTTTCTTCCATAAGTAATTTTGGAGGGGATATGAGATAGAGTCTGACTCCAGAGAATTCATGTTTCACTGGCTACTCTGTGTCTGGGCATCTCTCTGAAAATCAAAAGGCACCATGGCTCACTCTTAGTTTGTATGATTTTGTAACATCCAAACAACTGCCACTAGAGCATCAAAATGGAAAGCAACAGTAGAGTATAAAGGAGAATTAGGTAGAAGAGGAGAAATAAATGGTGATATCAACAAATGAAATTTCAGGTGTTGTTTCTGTAAAGTTCCACAATTTTCTCAGCATTTACATTTTTCCTGAGGACTTTCTTTGTCCTGATACTGGGGCTTCCTTGCGTCCACCAACATCTACATGCATGGTGCCAACAGTCATGCCACGGGTAATATCTTCTATGGGTGGTCCCAACTGTGTTAGTTCTGCAACCAACTGGCCATGGAAACTGGAGAAAACAATTAACTCAGGGTGCGTTTTGTCCAGTTATAGACCCAGGTCTGTCAACATGACTTTCTGCTCATTTTATACAATGTTTTTCTTGTAGTTAGAGATTCAAAGCAAAACTCCTGAGGGTGGGTGCAGATTTTAAAGTTATTAATCAGTTAACCTTACAGTTATCCTCCTGGGCCATGCAAAGATGACATGGCCACCTTCTCTAGTTTGGCTGCCACATCTTGGAGGAAAGTCCTCCTGTAAATCTGGGTAGGGACACAGGCAGTTCTTGCCTGGTGAGTGAGAAGCACTAAGAAGATGGAGGGTGTCCACTGTGGAAGGACATAACTGAAGCTTTCGTTTAGTCCTAAGAGATCATCATATTTCTTATTCATGTGCTCTTAACAGCAAGGGTCAGTATTTCCTGTTAGCATTTCTAAACTCACCAGCAAGACAAATATTGTAAGAATGTTGTTGCTTGCACTTATTTTACTTTCATCCTTCCTATTCTAGTAACTCTGGAGTATCAGGAATTAAAGGAAAGTGGATGGAAAACATAGAGTGAAGTTTTAACTCACACTGAAAATTCAAGCTCAGTTTAATCGAAAAGTTCTGTGAACTTTTGTCTACACTAAGCAAATTTTTCTGTTTAGGAGAGAGATATTATAAAATTCTGTGAACAATACCTATCTCACAATCTTTTAAGTTTTCTTTCCACCAGAAATTACCTTTAAATAAGGTGATTTTCACTTACTTTTCATCTCACTTCTTTCTACCTTTTGGACAGCAAGCAGAACAAGGAAAGCAATTTTTATTCCCTTTTCATCACTGAAAATTTCACCGTAGGCTGTAACACAGTAATCCAGTGTACTAATCTATTTATTAATTTTTAGCCAAAACATCTTCTACAACATCCACCATAGTTGTATAAACAATAGTTATAATAATATTTCACCATTGTATTATGGATCAGGTTATCTGTGAAGAATATTTAGAAAGGTCAGTGTCTCATTTATGACATATAGGCAAAAATAAAACCACCAACGAATGTCATTGATATTTATTGCTAATGCACTAAAACATTCTGAGTTTGCCATGCAAATTTCTTCCTGTAATAGAACATCTTTCTAAAATGGATTAAATCCTGATTTTATTTTAGTACTCTGCATATTACAAATGCATTTAATTTTAAGTGACAAAGTAAAATGTAGCATATGACATCCTAATGTGATGTATAGCAGTTTTACCCGAAATTTCCTATGAGATATGTTGGGGGTTTTTTTGTGAAAATATCAGTGTTGCTTGAGTTAGCTCAACAGAGCCTTGTATTCAAGCAGCATCATCTCAACAAGAGGGAGAAAAGCGAGTTGAAGGAGCTTTATTTGCTTTACCAGGCACAGAGAGCTGTGCTTCAGCTTATTTAAATAGACATAGAAGACAAATGCATGCAGTGCTTTTGAAGGTCCACTGGAAGACTTACCATTGGATTTTAAAGACTCAGGATGAGAACAGAGAGAAGAAACGTGATGTGTCTGTGTGTCAAAGGCACAGTTTTATTTTGGAGGTCACTGGGTATCTCACTGATGGAAAACAAATAAATGAGTAATAACATTAACTGAATGATTGGGTTATGGACATTATTCACTTCAGAATCCTTCAGAGGCTTCAATGTGTTGACTTCAGCAAGGCAAAATCCTCTCAGGGCATCATGACCATTACGACCTCTCTTCTCTCAAATTATGTTAGTCCTGAATAACAATTATGGAAATTAACTTATTAGTGCAAATTGATACATGATGCTGGGCCAGCAGAATTTACTATTCTGTATTATTTTATTTATTTATGCTGCAGCACCAATTTTAGTGCAATAAACAGAGACTGACTATCATTAATATAGAGAGATATTTAAGTTACGGGTATAATGAGGAAAATGGGTGTGTGAAATTTACTTCAGAAACATCTTTCTGGTGTTATCTGCAATTTGCTACGTTTGAAAAGTGAAAAAAGGGCTTCCATAACAAGAAGCCCAGTAATTAAGAAATCACATTTGTTCTTTGAACATCAAAATGAAATCCTGTTTCTTTTCAAAATATTTTGTGCCATCTTAAAAGAGGAACATTTTTTTCCCTTGCATATTTGTTCACATCTTCCCTCATTCAACTCTTCTCCACTAGATTTTGCAAGAGGGAAGTGCAAATTGGACATAAAACTGAGTATATAAATCTTGGAGCGAGGAAGCTGAAAAAAAGACAAAACAAGTGCAGACAGAGGCACCAGGCTTCAGTCTCAAGTCTGCTCCTGCTGAGGAGGAGGCTGGGGATCTTTGTCAGTGTCTCATAAGGACTATGTGAAGATCTTCCCATGCTAAGGCAGGAGGTGTCCCATCTTCCCAGCCACAAGGAAAACCAAGGAAAACCCTTCATATCTCCAGGAGAGCAGTAGAGAAACCTCTGCAAGTGCCAAACTCCACTGCAGCAGACCTTTTGTGATGGAGGAAAGCCCTTGTACATAAACAATTACCTTGTACGAGCATAACCCAAACACACAGTGGGAGATCCCACAGACACAAAAGCCTTGGTTAACTCACTTCTGCTGCACCCTCTTCCATAGAGTCTGTGAGAGAAATCTGAAGGAGAATTAAGCTTTTGATGTGGCCAGCTGCATTCAGATGCAAATTTATGTCTGCAAAGCCTGAGCTTATGACACTGCCATGGGACCAGAATGACCTGTCCTGAGCCTTGTATACGGCACCTCAAAGCGGCTTTGCCACCGCCCGTGCCATGCGGGCACATGAGCCCCTCTAATCTGGCCTGTATCACTCCAATTAATTGGGGGGCAACCCCTGAGGCTTAAGTATGTTTACATCAACTGCCTGACAAACTATCACACATAATGAGGAGAAAAATAAAATTCAAGTTATGTTTATATGGGGGGAAATGAAAGCTAATTTTCTCATGAAAAAGTCAAGGTATTTCTTTCAGCTTCCTTCACTCTACTTCATGAAAGTACAATAGCAGCAGTTGTAAAGCAAATTTTAATGATATGCCTGAATGTCACAGTTAAATCTCTGACAAGTTTTTACAATGGCAGAATTTTGATCTTTTTTTTTTCTTTTTTATTTGACCCAAGAGATTACAATCAAAAGCTTTCTTTTTTCCCCTCCCCCCCCACATTTCACATTAACTTTAAAATGAAATCCTATCTGCAAGTAAAAGTCTGTGATTCCAAACGAAAAAGGGAGATAACAAATGCTGACACTGTGCAAGGAAAAAATTAGCTTTAAGTTAAAAAAAAAATACTTAATTCCCTTTTATTTTCTTGTATTTGCATGTATCATGGAGTGTTTGGGGAGAAGTCTGGTTGTTTGCAATTTTGCATGGCTATCCATCTAATGACCCCACTAGCCATTCCAGTCACTGGCAAGAATTTAGGTGCAAAGGTGTTCTGAGAATGCTTATTTTCTTTTGACTGTGTGAAAGCTTCTTGGGAGGATGAGAGAAATTTCTAGGGAGAGCTCCATGTATCAAATTCCCAAGAAACACTTGCATCTGGGACAGTGAAAAAGATGGCTTTGCAGCAGAGAACTGCACCCTGTATGTATGCACCAGGATTAAATCAGAAGTCTCCAGAACAAAACCAAAGCACTAAAGAGCCAGGGTCTATTGGTTAGAGGTGTAACAGAGTCAAAGCTTTAGAGCATGAAGTGAAGAGGCAGAGATGAAAAATGGCCCCTGGCTTGGAAGACACACAGTGGTTTAAAAGATGCGGTGTATTGTATAATACAGACATTAAAAATGCTCAGGGGTTTAGAAAAGTCCCTGGAAAACAGGGAGCAGCTGCTCAGTGCCATGTCTGGATGCTGAGTGCCCCTGGGTGCTCCAGCTGGCACCCAGGACCAGCACAAGGATAGAAGATCACACTGTGCCCAAGGCCATGCCTGTTCCTGGAGCAGATGGGGAAGCACTGACCACAAACAGAAGAATGTGGGGAACAGACTATAATGATATCAGTTCAGCAGTGTCCTTAAAAAAGACTCCTTGTATACAATCTGCTTATATACTTACCCACTACTGGGCAACTCCTCTCTTTGTCCTGAGGTTATTTTTTTGTGCTAAACTCACAGGGGAGTTAGCTTTAAAATTCACCCATTAGCCCCAGCATGACATTTAAGGCTGATATTTATCCCCTCACACTCCTTCTCAGGGACCTGAGGGCATGAAGAAAAGGTAGAAGCAGAAACCTGCAGCTCATCTCACAGACATCCACACCTAACTGGGGCAGGAAAGCTGCCAGAGATTGCTGCTGATTCCCTGGGCTGCAAGCTGGCAAGCAAGCCAGTTCCTTCCCTATGTCAAGGGAGGTAGCAGAGCAGCTGAAAAGAGCCCACCAGCATCACTGAAACAGGAGTCAAGCAGTACACTGAAAAAAAAAACCAAAATCCCACTTGCATAAAAAGAAGGTTTAGAAACTTCTTGGAGCCAGCTTCCAGGCTCCAGCTCCTTCTGGATGTTACTGGGACAGGCTTCCAGGAGGCTTCCCTGTCCCAAAAATGAGGGTGGAGGAAAGTGCCTATGTAAAGCTGCACACAGAGATCCCTCCTGCTGGCATGAGAGGGGCCTGGGAGGGACAGGGAGAAAAGGAAAGCATTTTACACCGGTCAATAGCTGCACAAAGCAGTGTGGTGCTTTGAGCCTTCACGCTCCAACAGGGGAATGAAGAAGGATTAGGAGCACTGAGCATTGCTACTAAGCAGCTCTCAGCTCCTTCTATTTTGTCATGGCAAAGTTAAAATCAGCATGATGAAATCTATAGCTCTTTATGAGTACTTAAACCTGAAGTTATCTTGGTGCAGCTTAAATCAAGATAATACTTGAAAATTTCCTTTTTTTCTTAAATGGCAACTTTATGAATAATTTGAACCTGTCAGGGAAAAAAAAAAAGGAAACAGCAGCAAATACCATGGTTCTTCCTTACTCAATCCTGACAAAGAGATGTGAGTCTGCTGACAAGAAATTCCAGTGAGCTTAGAGATCTCTTAAACTTCATTCATCCTAGTATATCAAAGATTTCTGAGCCCTCTGTGACCATGGCTGAAATTCAGCCAAGTCTCATTAAAAAAAATAGCAGTATAAAGAGAAAGTTTGCCAGGAATTTCTTGTTGTGGCCTTAAATACAAGCCTATTGCTGTCTTCTCCTCTTCAAAGAGATTTATTGCAGTTTCGTAAAACTCTCTGTCTTATGCACTGAAGGGTGACTTTCAAAAATCCTTTTTCCTGTTGAAAGTCCATGTCATCAGTTTAATTTTATCTCAGTTTTACAGAGGGGTCTATTGCTCAGTATCCTTCCTTCATCTGCAGAGCCTGAAATCTGTCTGTTTTAACTTTAGCTGTACCACTGCAATTTGACAAAATCTGTGGGAGAAGCATAAAATGTACAATCTAGGTTAAATTTTTAGTCTTCTTATACCAAGCAAGTACTAATTTACTCCAAGATCTTATTTCAGGGTCATATTATGCCAATACTGTTGTGTTTCTCATCCCTTTCTCTAGAACTCTATTTTTAAGGATGTGGTTTGAGCATTAACATGTACTTCCACAGAGCTGGCATGGCACCAGATGGAAAAATTGGTCTGAGTTCCTTGGGCTTCTAATCACTGCCCACACCTCACCGTTGTCATAATAACAAAGCAAGGTCTAACAGGACAGTAAATATGGATTAATTTGGGAGACAGAGATGATCATTCATTTTCCCATTATTCCTGATGCCATATAGCCAGTGTGAGTGGATCACACAGTGATGTTGCTGCCAGTTCCCCTTGCTGTATGGAAGCAGACTGTCCTCCTGAGGTGGGGGAAGAGAGTCAAGAAGTTGGAAAATCAGAGTTCTGAACTAAGGACCTGACACCAGTTAAAGGATTTAATTCTAAATGTAAATTATTGCTAATATAAGAAAGTAGAAGGCAATTTTAGTTGTTAATGAGAGCAAGTTTGAAGTAATTATTTCTTGTCAGTTTTAATGAGACACAGCAAAGAGTTGTACCAGTGGATTACCACTTTATGCCTCTGCCTTCACTGGGATGAAGCTCCATGTTGGAGCAAAAAAGATAACACAGGACAAGATGGAAAAATAACCTAAAATTCACTGCTTTGAAGACATTCATAAAAGCCAAGTGTTAGATAAATTTAAGTTATGTAAATGTTTGGCACTGGCTGTATTTATGCATTTTTAACATATTCAATATGATCTTGATTTGAGAAGGAACAATGATATTATATGAAGTAATTTGTTGATAATAAGCTCTGTCTGGTTTTTGTAATTAAAAAAGTGATTAAGAGAGGCTAAGTCATTAATGCTTGAACTGCTGCTGCTGGGATATGCACAGTAACACACAATTTATAAACTTTTGGCAGAAGGATTTATTTACTGATGCTTTTTCCAGAAACTTCTTTCTTGATGGTATTTATAGAATGTGAGAAACAATAGACTATTATGAGCAGAGAAGAGCAATCATCCTGACAAATGCCAGCAAATTATAAAACTAGACCAGTTACATAGATACAGCTGCTGAATCTTGCAGCTCAGTTATTTTGTCTTTAGCATGTTCATTATCACAAGGATAGGTGGTCAAGTTAGGCAGGTAGGTAGGTGAGCTATGGAGGACCCACAGGACTCCAAACCTGTAAAATGTTTCACAATTTTTAGTGTGATGTGCATACCAGCCTGGGCTGTGAGTCTGCAAGAAGGAGAGGGTGCATCCACTTCTGTGTTTGTGGGATGGAAGCCAGCATCCCAAATCAGCTGCAGTAGTTTCAATGCAGAAATCTTGATTCAAGAAATTATGTGCACTGGTCTTTGAAATTTATGTAATTTATAACTTACAGAAAACTCTTCCAAGATTAATTTTTAAATTTTGTTGCAAGTGTCGAAGGTTCACTTTTTCAATTGCTTTACCTTTGACTGCAATGCATGAAATAAGGAGGAAAGTCTGTACTACTTTTATAAAGAGTAAACAGCTGGGGTAACACAGACGTCTCCCTCTGTAGATATATAAGTAGATATAGATATAGATATCAGATGTATTATAGGTACTTATGTAAACATATCTCCCTGAATATATTATCAGTGAATACTAAACCACCTTTATTTATTTTTTTGTTTTAGAAAACAGGGATTTTCCTGTCTAGTACAGGCAGACGTAGATACAGGTTTGCAACTCTATTATGTTGGAACCATGCTGTAGTTCCCTATACCCACTTTCAGAGCAATTTGGTGCAGAATTTTTCATGAACCTGAGATAAAAATTATTCCCTGCTACAGAGAAATCGATTAAGATCTATCGAACTTCAGGCAAATCACTTTCTGCTTGGTAATACCACCTAAGAATAGCAAGAGGCTTTAAAATTTATTGTTGCCCTTGTGCAGCAGCAGCATGGATCCTAGATTAGTTTTGAAAAAATTATGAAATTATGTCAATACAGTTCTTATATTTTCCTGCACAAGGAAAGCATAGGAGATAATGAGAGAATACCAGGAATCAAAGTTTTTGCTTTAGAAAGATTTACAGCTGCTACTTCATACCATAAGTCAACACTGAATAATTAAAAGACTTGTAATTAAAGGCTAATTTAGTATTGATTGTGTCCTAGAGCAAGGGGGCCAGTTCACTGTTCTCACATCATCCTGTGCAGCTTCATCAGCCAGACAACAAGAGTGCAATTACCCCAAGTAGCCTTCGGCAATGGGATGGCATCTCCTCCAGCCCACTACGGTGTGCTCCCCGGGTTAACAGGAGGATGGAGTGGGTTGTGGGGGCAAACTGATTATCTTCCTAGGTGTTCGGTATCACATGTCCCCTCAGAGCACTCCATGCTCCAGAAGTGAATATCAAGTCATTTGGGGAAGTGAGGGCTTGGACTCTTCAGTCCAATTTCCTTCTTGCTTTTGTGCTCCCTCTCTTCATGGATCCTGTGATGGACCATTTTGAGATTAGCACCTCTCTCAGGTGTCTCTGTTTGTTCCCTCCAGCATTTTTTCAGAAGAGCTTTCAGAGTTGCTGTCTGAGTAGGGGAATAAGCAAGAAAAGGAGGGCCATGGGTGTCTGCTTTCCAGTCTAGGGACCTGTTTGCACCTGTAAGGCCATGACATAATTTAGTTAGACTTTCTGGAAGTGGAAGACTTCAGTTTGATAATGTGCACAGAGATGTTATTCATCAATGCACCGATGAACAGGAAAAGATGGTGTGTTGTAATACGGCAAAGGTGGCTGTCAAAATTCAGGAAATCACATTTCTCTCTGTGACACCTTCATGATACTCCGATTAAATTTCACTGGCCCTTAAGTAGTATATGGCCACCAATCAATTGATTTTTTTTTTTTTCTTCCAGGATCTCATATGCCTCCTGTATGCATCGTATATCATAGAAATTAGGTCATATTTAATATACTGAATCACAAACAGTAGAGATGAAAAATCTCATTAAGCCATCAAATTCATTCCTTTGTCAGTGGAAAAAGGTTCCCATGCAGAATAGAATTTAATTTTTAGCATAATAAATGTTCATTCCTCAAATGTTTCTTTTTTAGAGGGTATTCCACAGAATATATTTAGTCCTTGCTATCAGGGATTTTTATGATTATCTGAATGTCCTTTTAGAAACTTCATTCCGCAACTTTTAATTATATCTCTGCATTGCTCTTTCTATATCTAGAAAATAGCATTTGCAGGTAATAATCATACACCTTCTTTCCAGAATTATGAAAAATGTGTCTAAAAATGGAAACAATCCTGTAATATCCATTTGCCAAGATCTCTAAATATCCTCTGTTTTGTTTTCCAATAATGATTTCTTTTCTTCAGAGTTTGGGAAACTGAAATAATGATTATTAACTTGGAAACCGACCTTTGCTTAATGGAATTGTTAATTACTTTTCAGTACCTATGAAGAAGCCTAAGATTATGTTTTCTTTTTTGCTTTTTTTGTGACTAAGATTTGGAACAGGAATGATTTTCAGTTATTTAGACAAATAAGTGTTTGGGACTCTTTCATGCCTTAGAAATCAATTCTTTTAGCTGTCTTATGGTTGACCTGTTGGTTTTGCATCAGATCAGAAAACCAAACAACTTCAACAGCAGGAGGCACTTCATTAGATACAGTTGTTTTTGAGGGTAAAAGAGACAGAAGTCTGCCTTGTAGATCCTCTGTGGCTTCTCTTCCAGTGAGCTCAAAGTCCAAGGAGGAACTTACTGCCAGAGTGTATTGAGAGGGGTGACAATATAATTTTTATTTATATTTAAATAAGAATACATTAAAATGGGACAATGCTGAATCACTGGGTGGGCCAAGTGTCCAATATTTTTTTCTGTCACTGAGGACACCTGAGGATAGAGACAGGAGATAGAACCATATCTGATAAACCTTATCTCCTTCATCTGCTCTCAGACAGGCTATTTTCTGATATAACTGTGTACCCAGATAATGTAACACAGCCAGGAAAACAAACCCAAACAAACAAAAAAATCAAACAGAAAACACAGATACAGGATCACAGACAGGTTACAGGTATCAGGGACCTCTGGACTCATCGGGTCCAACCACCCTGCTTAAGCAGAGTCCCCTAGAACAGGCTGTCCAGGACTGTGTCCACATGGCATTTGAATAAATGTGAGCTGGGTGGCTCCACAACCCCACAACCTTTCTTGGCAACCTGTTCCACTGCTCAACATCACAGTAAAGAAGTGTTTCCTGATGCTCAGAAAGCATCTCCTGTATTTCAGCTTGTGCCCTTTGACTCTGGTCCTCTCACTAGATAGCACTGAAAAAAGCCTGGATCTGTTCTCTTTGTACCACCCCATCAGGTTTTCCTTGTTTGTTTGGGGTTTTTGGTGGTTTTTTGGTTGGTTGGTTTGGTTTTGTTTGGTATAGGGTGATAGTTTTTTGTTTGTTTATTTTGGTTTTATTTTATGGACATTTATAAGATCCTCATGAACCTCTCCACTCCACTGGAACAGTCCCAGCTCTGTCAGCCTTTTGTGGTAGGAGAGATGCCCCAGATGCTTTGGGGTTGTACTTAGGACTATCTCCAGTATTTCCATGTCTACCTTGTACTGAGGAGCCCGGAATGAAGAGAAGATTCCTGTATGATCTTACCACTGCTGAAATAAGGGGAAGAACTCCTTCCCTTGATCTGCTGACAACGTTTTGCCTAGTGCAGCCCAGGATACCTACTTAATGTCTAAGGCACTTCATTACTCCATGTTAACTTGGTGTCCTTGTTAACTCTTTCTGTCAAGATGTTTTCCAGCTGGATTGCTCCCAGTATTTACTAGTGCATAGGGTTGTTCCTTCTCAGAAGCAGGACTTTGCAATTCTCCTTGTTAAGCTCCATGAGGTTACTGTCAGTCTATTTCTCCAGCCTGCTGAAGTCCCACTGCATGGCAGCACGATCCTCCTTTGTATCAACCAGCTTTGTGTCCTTTGCAAACTTGGTGAGGGTACTCTGATGAATACATATAACCTTTTGGGTAATTACAGAGTATTTGGAGCATAAAGAATGTGGCCAGAGAGGATGGCCTATTTATGAATTTTGATAATATAGATTGCTTTCTCTTAAAGCTTCACACCACCTTATTAGAACCTTTGGCTGCCAGCCAAAGGGCAATTTCTGACCAGTTTCACTAATTTTCCCACTTGCAGCAATGTCACCATCCTGCCTGACCTTTCAAATCAATTCATCTTGAGATACATTATTGACTAATTTCCTGAAATTCAGGTGAAATGTGCCCATTTTTAACCTTGGTCCTTCCTTCAGTACTGAAATTACCTTATCCTCTGGTACTAACATTGCCATTAGTAAGCAATCAAAATTCTTCTCCAAAGGCTTTTCGATTTTATTTGCTCTTTCCACACTGATTTCAGTGATGTATTTCATCTAATCCCGGTGCTTTGTCAACTTTTTAATAGTACTGAGAGCTTTAATTGCCTTATTATCTTCTCTACTGCAGTGAGGGCTTTTACTTAGCATTTCTATTCCCCTCAAGGAAAGCATGGACTCTGGAATATTACATGCCCTCCATTTCCTGGGATGAAGAAATTGCTCAGTCCCTTAAGGATATCTACTTCATCTCTCAGCAACATTTAATATATCATGGCCCTTCTTTATCTTCCTAATAAATTTGCTTCTCAGGCAGCAAAGACTTCATCATCTATGCTCTTCAGACACAGCAGTGTCCTGCTGCTTGGTGTCCTATTCTTCTTTTATGTAGCCAGGAAATGTAAGATCTCAGGGCTTAAAAGCTAGTGAGATTTTTGGGTCAGGATTCCAGTCTAAGGATGGGATTCAGTTAGGAAAAATGAACCATGGGCTTTGCTGCTTGTTTTCCCCAGAAAATCTGAGAAAAGAGGAAAGCTGCCCAGCATAGGAGGATTTGACACTATAGCAACCTGAAGTGCCTGTCAGCCTTTCCGTAGATGGCTGGCATTGGGATCAGGACAAAAAGATGCCTTGTTTCCCAATCCCAGAACCTTCTGCAGAAAGCTTAGATTTGAGTGCCCCATTATGTTGTCCTCCAAAGCACAGGCAGAGTGGGTTTGGGTGACAGGGACCAGTTCAGATACTTCTGCACTGGTGCTCTGGTTTACTGTCTTTGCTGTAGCCTGCCTCATTTTAGATGGCAATTGGCTCCCCTGGCTCTTCCCATGTGCCCATTACTGGGTTCAGTGGCAGGGCCCCAAGTCTCACTGCCCTCCCAGCTGCATGCTCTGACATGCCTTCACTCTGGCTTTATCGAATCTGGATGAGCTTGGTATGTGATGGGTGATTACCCCCCAGACCGGACCCTGCAAAAGCTGTAGATGAGGAACTGGAGGAATAATATGTGAGAAATCCAGGATTAAAATCTACTATCTTGCAAATAGATTGTTGTTTTATTCACCTGGCTTTCCTATCATGAACTCCAGGTTATACACCTGTTCTGTGTGTCACCTGCAGACAGCTCTGCTGACCTGAGAATAAAGAGAATAACATCACTGCCTGAATGTAACCATGAAAATCATACATAAAAGAAAAAAAATATTCCTGCTCAGAGCTATATTAACTGGAACTTTTATGTTATTTATGTTTTGCCTCAGATGCACACATATACCACAAGGAAAAAAGATCTAGTACTTAGATAAATCTACTGCACTTTGTTGTAAGCTTGGAAAAAAGTGTTGATTGATTTGTTTGTCGGAGTTATTTAGAAAGAGCTGAAAGCTGGAGGGCTGTTAGTTTCTGGTAAAGTGAGTACTTTTCCCCCTGAATAAAAACATCTAAGGGTTCTCAGTGTTTGTGCACGTATTCATGTTTCAAACACACGAATTAAATGTCAGCAGAGCCAGACCTTCATCTACTGAAGTCAGTAAAGCCACATCGATTTCTGCTACCTGAGGAACTGACCCAGAGTTGTTACTTTTCACTGGACATCACATAAGAGCTATAAACGGATTTCTGGGTGCACAGAAAAGAAAATGCACCATTGAGATTGACTTGAAAGGAGAAGCTGTGTCTGAAAGGAATGTTCTGCCCTGTTGCAAACACACCAATCTTCATCAGGCACTTCCAGTGGAAATGATGTTATCTAGGCATCTAATGTCTCCTTGTGTTCCAATGGGAAGCTGAAAAAGATCCTATCACTTCAAAGATCGGGCATGTCTCTGAAAATTGTTCTCTTCCTGCTATTACAAGTGATGTCTAAGATTGCAGTAGCAAGAAGAATTTCCATTTTCCTGACAGCAGCTTTACTGTGGGTTGCAGAAGAGCAGTTTCCGTGCATTGCCCTGCAGCTACAATACCTAGGGCTCAATAAGTTATTCATCTACATTTGGGGTTTTTTCAGTAGCTTTTCTGTGCAATGGACAACCAATGCCAAGTACTGTGGCAGTGAAAAGACTATGGGTTGAAAACCTAAAAACATCCCACACTGTGAAGAATTTGAATTCTTAAACTAGGTATGAGGCTTATAGTTCAAATCTGAGTTGGAATAGATGTATTTACATTCATTCTAGCAGAGCCCCTGTGACTCGTACTACAGGGGGTTTGGTCCAACTTGATTTGGTGAACTGCAAGTTTCTAGTGAAACACTGAAATTTCACTGTCTCATTTTTCAATGGCATTAAATAAGACAAACAGACTTGCTTGCCTTTCTGTGTCCACTAATTCTGTGAAGAGTTTAAACCTGACTTTTGACTCTTAAATAATCTCCATTAGATAGAAAGGCTCCCTCCTGCATGGGAGACCATGTAAATCCAAATTGAAACACTGGGGTGGAAGTACTCGATCTCCATTTCTGATTAATTGTTTAATTGTTAACTAATAACCTTATTTAATAACATATTCTCTTCTTTTGTATTAGTTAGTTATTCCACAGAACAGTCCAGACTGGTGGGAAGCATCTTTCTCACAGAGAAATGGGTGCACTACAGTCACAGTGGAGAATTTTCTGTATGTGTGCTGCTGTTTCAGTGGTGACAGACTTTGGTTAACTGCCCCTGCACATACATAGTGTGCTGTACAATCTGTTACTGGGTTTGCTTCCTGTGGTATATAGGTATATACATGTTTCAGTAAATTTTTCAAATAAGCAATAGTTCATGCTAAAATGCACAAAAAAAATGGGGATTAACAAATAGTTTCAGGGATATCCTAGAGGTATCTGAGTATGTATAAATAATATGACCAGCAAGCAGACATTTAAAGCAAATAAAACTCAGTGAAAAATTTTGACAAACCAACATTTCAGTATTTGTCCAGTTGTGATCCTTATCCAGTGCACAGAGATATTCAGTCCCATGAGTTCAGTGCTTTTGCCACATCATCCAGCAACTTGCTCATTGCTGCTGGGAACTGATAGCTAGGAACCAAGATTAGGACTCAACCCACTTTAGGAACTCTGCATGGGATTTAATTTAGTTATTGAAAGACACAACTGATGTCTAATTTGCACCTTGAAACCAGGGTCACTGTCATGGCATGTGAGTGCTTTAGCAGGTTGTCTGTGTGTGTGTCTTGAAATTTCGGTGAGCCCGGCTGATCCAATCAGCACCTTCACAGGATGCAAACAGCAACATGTTGCGCCACTCAAGATTCCTTATCATTCTTCATAGGCATTACTTTAGAGGCAGCAAGAATTACTGTTGAATAAAGAGCTAGTAACACCTCTGAACAGACAGAAAACATGCTTACTGCTTCAGATGAAAGTGTTATGGCTAATGAGAGAAGAGATGACATCCACTCATGACTTTCTATTTTTCCATGATGCGTCACAATACAAAGGACATTGCAGATGTCAGCAGATAGGGGAAGCATAAGTAGAACTGACATGGTATTAGAGGGAGAGAGCACAGAAAGTGGCTGCGTTGTCATATTCTGATGAGATAAACCACTACAGTTTCCTTTTCTCAGACACCCATTCCACAAATGCATGAAACAGGTGTAGCTCCTCCTCACAACATCCTGCAGCCAGAAGAGTCAGAAAGGGGTTTTGTGCTTTGAAATTTTCTGAAGCTTTGCAAAATACCAGGACAAAAGAGGAATTGGATGCAAAATTTTAAATTTCTGAATTAAATATTTTTGTGTGAATTTTGATCACAAATTTTGCTCGTCTCTGAAATGCCATCACAAAAATTTAGCAAAGGATTCTTCATCTCCTTTTGGAGAGCAGGATTCAATTATATATCTGTCTCTGGCTTCTCTGACTGGACTAAAAAGAAGACTACTGCTATGATTATATAAATTACTAAATACGTAATCATATATATATGTTATAATTATATATATGGTAGGACAATTAACCATAAATAAGACAAGTAGTAATTACTGAAGGGTGAACTTTTGTATGGTGCCAGCAATTTGATTGCAGGCCAACAATTTCAAAATAAAGAATAGACTGCTCTCCATGTTATAGAAATAAAAAACTTGTGTGGCCTGCCTATCTACACAGCCATACAAGGTCTATAGAACAGGGACAATACAAGTTCCCCTATAAGAACCAGTAGGTCTGGTGCAATATAAATTAAAGGAGGCAGTTGTTCATAAAACATACAGTTTAAAACCTCTTGTCACAGGACATTATGGATGCTGAAATTTCAAGGGAGACTGGACAGAAGACACAGCCCTTGCAATTCATTGGACACATATGAACTACCTCTGACTTGGAAGGACTCCGAGCTGCAGGGGCTGTAGGTCAGGAGGGATTGCTAGGGGGAACATTAATGTTCTGTTCTCTAGGCCTACTGGGATTGGTAGACCTTCAGTCTAGCTTAGAACAGCCACCTTTCCTCAATTTCTCATGTAGTGTCACGTTAATAATCACTTTAAACCTTCTAGTCTTCAGGGAGACAGAGCACACAGAAAGGTTAAAGAGAGCCACATCATTTCTGAGCTATCTTTAATTCATCCTGATTGCTTTGGAATCATTATCCCATTAATCCAAGTCATTCAGTTTTCTACTGTGTACATCAAACAAGTCAGAAAATTTAGGTTGTAGGAACAGGATTTGTGAAAGCACAGTTGTGTTGGCTTTGTGAGTGATTTATTTTTGTTTGAAGTTTTGGATTTAGAATGGAGGGTTCACTTCACCAAGTAAAATTCAGCAAATATTCGAGAGTACAAGGCGACTACATGACAGGAAAAAGCCAAAGCAGCCTGAAAGACCAATTTTCCAGTGAAGCATAAGGGCAGGGGAATGGAAATGTCTCTCCTCCCTTCTAGAAGGGGCAGAGAAGCTTCCAAAGACTCCAGTTTTGTAAGGGGATCTGTTTTTCATTCCCATCTAAAAGAAAGTGTGATAGGATTTGTCTCCAGGCATGGCAATTCTGCAACCACAGCTGTCCCAAAAAGCTAATTCAATGTGTCAATTAACTTGGGAAAAAGTAATCTTGATGAAAAAATTGACTAGTTCTGCTTTTCTTTATCTTGTATTTGGATTTATGACCACATTTTCAAGATATTCCCCACTGAAGACATATATGCAGAAAACACCATGTTTAGCAGAGCCATCTCAAGTTGGCTGCTGTCTTCTCACATACAGTGCACCTCACATTACTGTTCTTTTTAAATGCCCCACTTATTCAGTGCTGAATTACAGCTGGACAATTCATCCTGGCTAAACTAAATAGGATAGTTGCATACACTGCAGCATGTCTCTCACAGGTCATCATTATGATATTAATGACCATCTGTATGAAAAGCAAGCAGGCAGGGTATGATTAGAGCAAGCAATTTAGCCACTATGCTTTTTGTTGGTGTGAATGCAATTTAAATTAAACTGCAGTTGGCTGCAGCTGAAGAAGCTTTTACTTAGCTTATAATGAGCATATTCCAGTTTTCTCACAAAATCCTTTCCTTCAATAACTAATCACAAGATGCTTGCAGAGTTGCAAAGTCTCTGTATCTACATCTATTTCTGCTCTGTTGCCTGGGAAAACTCAGCAGGTTCCAGATCAGATTTTTTTTTTCCTTTTCACTTTCCTGTGAGTAAAATACAATTTTTGCCATTGTGTAAATCAGGGTTTTGCCTGTTGTACTTTGGTTATATCGATTTGAATGGAAGCATTTCACCATTTATTTTTTTTCTCTTCTGAAGCCAAGATGGTGCTTTCTTTTTTAAGCTGATAACCTGATTACTAGGATACAGTTCTCCCACAGTAGTGCAAATTGGTTGTCCACTGTGTAGCTCTGTAGCCAAGGGAAGACATAAGACTGTCTTAGAGCCAGTCTCTAGGGAAGCAGTACTCCAATTCGTTCTGTTGTGTATGTCTCAGAAACCCTCCAGAGTGCAATCCAATGACCACTGAAGCCAACTGGAGTTGAACTCTGTCATAAATCCAAATCTCATGATAGACAGGGTTTAAGAATCCCTTGACAGGGAAAAGCTGGATGATTCTGCTGCAGTGGAAAAAAAGGTCTAACAAGAGCCATAGCTCTATGCATGGGAGGAGAGAGGTAGGAGCAAGGGGGTGGTTTTAACTCTACCTCTGGCACTGATCAGGCTAATATTAAAGACAGTATTGTTCTGATATTTGTGATGTAAAAATAACACTGGAAAAATGAGTGGGCATGAGTAGAACCAGGGCAATTACTTAAGGATGGATGCAGCAATGATGAATTACTATGCCAAATACAGTGTCTTCGCTGCATTAAGACAAACCTGGATGCCCTTGCTGAGCATAGGACTTAGCAGAAGTATATAAGGTGTATCTGGAATCTACATAGAGGGTGAGACAGTTTTAGGCTCATTCGTTTAAGCTCTGTGAACCTAAGAGGTGTGACAGCCTTGTTACAGGTTTCAGGAGCAATAAACCTATTTACCCAGCTTTCTGAGCAAATAGTATTCTGATTGAATCCAAGTGTGCTGGTTTGCACAGAAGCAATGAGACAGTTGATTTCAGTTACAAGAGTATCACCTTGAAGTGAATTTGGGTTGGTTGTTAATAGGCCTCTGGGATACTTACTAGAATATCATGAAGAGTTGGGGTTTTTACAGAACTGAAAAAAGTATGCTGCACACAGCATACTTTTTATTGGATTTTTCAGCATGATGTAATTTAAGGACTGCAGGCTAATCTTGACTTTTAAAATGTTTTATCTTTTATTTTTTTTAAATTATTTTTAATTTATTTTTGTTTTAATCTTCCATTAATTTAATTTGCTGTTCCAAACTTGTTTATTTTGATTGATGCTGATGTAGAGTTCATGGTAGCTTATAACTGTCCTGTTTCTTGCCTTAGCATGTAATCATGTTCATTCCTGAAGCTATTATTGGGTTGGGTGGATTTTTATTTTGAGTTGTTACGGATGTCCCTATGCTGTCCTATCACTGGCATATGCTGGATGGTATAGTGTGGGGTGGTAAGTACTATATGGGGAGGGTCTGCTATCTCAAAGATAGCGGAGGGGTCTGGTGAGGTGAAAAAGAGCCTGGAGATGCCTGAGGTTGAGGAAGGTGAGCCTTTATTCTGCCCACAGCGCTCTCTTTTATAGAACAATCTAGAAAAAGGGCTGGAACTAGACAAACAAGGGAAAGGGTAGGCAGGAACTTCCCAACTTGGACATAGGGAGGCGGATACATAACCATAACAGTAAACTGAGGGTGGAACATGAACAAATAAGGAACAGCTGCACTGCAGTAAACATGAACCAATCAAAGAACAGTAATACAACCTTATGGAACAGTGGAAAAATACAGTAAAACTGAATTAAAACCCCCTAGTTATAGGTATATTTAAACATAAAGTCCATTATAATTAATTATATGTTTTCATCTTCTTCTGCTGTTGGTTGGAATATCTTCTTCCCTCTGTGGATAACAGTAAATCTCTCTCCATCGATTATACTCTTCTTCACGAATTTCTTGTGGCATGATCTCACCCTCACTACCCCTGACAGGATGGAGTTTCCAAAATCCATGAGACTATGAGGATTCCAATGTTTCTTAGCTGTAGATGCTCAGTTACACTGGAAATTTTTTCTTTAACATCTGCATGTTAAGCACAATAGGCAAAGGATTGTCTCTCTAATTGTTGTATAAAAAGAATTTAATTTATATTCAAAATCTAAATATGAGTCGATGCTATAGTACTGCATTAGAAAGAACTAAATCTAGCCAAAATATTTCCATGCAGAAGACAGGAAGAAATTATGAATCTTCTCATTATGAAATTCCTTTATTCTCTGACCAGCTGGCTGGAATTTTTGGAAAGAGCATATAGATTATTTCTGGTGTTTGACCAGCACTGCCACATATTAGAGACACTTATCATAAAGTGGACCCAGCGGGACATCTGTTAGAAAGCTTCCAAAATAAATGTCGCCTGGATTTCTGGCCAACTACTCAGTTTGACCGTGATCAAATCCCTTCTTATTTGATGTTGCTGAGCGTGTGTGCCACAAGTCTGTTTGCTTGGCATTATTGCTCTGGAATACTTATTCTCTAAGCAATAATAATGTTTGCTTTCACATGTGGAAACATATTAATAAGTGAAGTAAAACATAAGCTGGTTATTATGTTAGATGCTTACCTTGTGTTGTTTATTCTTCTTTAATCTAGAAGTCTGAGTTGTCTAATTACACAACAGTGAGGGCTGTTTTTAAGTAATCAGCTGCCTACTCTAAATAATTAACAGGAACCAGCTCATGGTCAGTTTATAGAGGACATCTAAACTGGTACTTGTGCATGCGGCAACGTATAACCGTACATTATCACAAATCAGGACTTACTCTGATTGGTATTTTGACTGCCATCCGGCTTTTAAGTAACACATTAGCCCATTCTCCCTAATTTGAGAATAGCTACTTTTGCGCTAACCTGCTCACAACAAATGTCTTATACCAGAACAGGAAGGGAAGCAAGGGTGTGATGTTTGATGTTCCCTCTCTTGGTAAGTAAAACTTCCTTAAGACCTCCAGGTCCAAAGCCCACTATTATTTGGACTAGGTCATCTTCTTTCAGTGTTTAGGGAATTCAGAACTGAGAGACTGCCAGGGCAGGAAGGAACTGCATAGTGATTGAAATCCAGGAAACAACTTGTGTTGCACTTGACCACAGTATTACAGCATCGTTCTTTCAAAGTTGCAGACCCCAAAATTTCTTCCAATTTATTTATTGTAACTACGTAAGCAAAAGTTTGTGAGAGCACAGAACTGGGAAGTGCAAAGGGAGACCAGTTTGCCATCCCATAATATAACAGCATTTAGAATTCTTCTTCAGAAACAGATCAAACTCTGAGTAAATTCAACATGAGGTCCACACAGCTGTTAATATCAGCATATTGTTCCAATGCTGAAAGTAAGAGTAGCTACAATAAAATTGTTCATGATCCATTGATCTTGTGTTACCATTGTCCTTTAGCTAAAATAACCTTTTTTTTTTTTTTTCCTGGAATTTGTGTCACCATGCTACTCCCCTGAGTACCTCTTGGGAGAGTGAATTTACTCCCTTTACTATTCTGATTTGGTTTATATAGATCTGCAAAACAAAGTTTATCTCTTTCAACCTTCTCTCATAAAATATACTCTATCTGATCCAATCAGTGTTTCCACTCCTTAAAGCCAGTCTTCAGACTGAGTTCTCGTTGATGCTTTGCACAATGACACTTGTACTTCCTCCATAATGTTAGGGATATCTTAACAGATACCATCTATTATTTCAGCTGCTCTTATTCAGCCCATGGCACTTTAATGACTCATTAAAGAATGTTTTTGTCTTCTGAAATCCCTAAACATTTTCCTCTTTGCTGTGTCCAGCTCATGAACTCCCTAATCAGCTCTCTCATCAGTCTCCATATGCATGACATGCATCTTGGCTACAAAACCACATACCATTTCTAGCATTTTTCATACTACTACAATTCTTTCTTTGTTTTCCAATGTCTTGGTGATGCCTCTCAACCCTATGTCATCAGCAAAGACTTATACTTTCAGAGCCAGACCACCTAGTAAAAAGTGGTCCTGAGACTTATCCTTCTCTAAAAACTTCCTCTAATCTATTGCCATATCCCCTTCAGTCAGTTCTTCACTAATTAAATTATTTTCTTTCGTCTACAGCTTACTCAGTTTAACTATTAACTTCCCAGGTACTATGTGGAGGGGACATTTCTTCCTAGAGGGAAATACAGTTGTCTTACTGAGAGAGAAATCTGAGTTTGATACAACTTACCTTAGATAAAACTTTTTCTATGTTTCATTTTGCTTTTCTTCCCTTCAGAATTTTCTCTTAAGCCCTGTACTTACTAGATCAGAATACCTGGCCTCTAGTTACTAGATTGTATCTTTCTTTCCTCAGTCTCTCTCTTTCTTTACCTAGAGGGACTCACAATCATAAATTAATTATAAGTTTGGATGTTTGTTTTCAAAATTTTATATTCCAGTTGAGTTCCAGTATGGGAGAGTACTCAGCTCACCTGAATTGCATCTCCAGACATTGTCATTTCCATTAGTTCAGCCCCACCTCTTTAGGAAGTCTATACTTTCACTTGATAAAATCATAAAACTGGAGTTCTTCACCTAAAGTCCCCAAGCACCTATAGCTGCATTATTCTTAACTTTGTATTGTCCAACCTTACCTATAAACATTATTTTGAAGATTCAATAACATTGCCAGACAATTTATACAAGAGTTTTTCTATCCTTGCTACTAACATTTCCCTTGTGTCTAACACGAATTTTCCTCATTTGCAATTTCGACTCATTAGTTCCTCTTCCAGCCGTCATGGATGTGGGAAGCAGACCATATCTTATCTCTAAAGGCCTTTAGTCTTCTTAAGTGTTACTACACAACTCTCCGGGGCCTTTTCAGTGACACAAAGAGCCCCAGTTCTTTGCTCATGCACAACAGGGTGTTATAGTTTCGATTGGACCACTCTTGCTGCTGCCTTGTGGACAGCATCTATCTCAGAGCACTGTGCTCCCATAGACCAAAGATAGCACAGATTATTTCTTCATGCTGAGTCAGATATATGAGTTACTTGATGTGCTTTCTCACAGCACTGCTGCCTGAACTAGAAATTACATACTGGTTCATGGCCACCTTTGATCTTCTATAACGTCTTTGCCCATGAAATTGTTGCCTAGTCTGTTGCCAGCCAACTCAGTTAGACGCAGTTGGTCATTCCTACCAAAATATTATTTACTTTGCTTTTTATCCCTAGCAAATGTCATTCCATTAATCTTCCTGCTAATTTTCAGTTTATTCCCTCAATAAACAAGTTCACTTTGAATTTTCAATGATCATATAGTCTCCTTTCTCCATATCCTCTGCTAATTTAATAAACATACTTTCTATTCCATCATCCCCGTTAATGAAAATATTGAATAAATGCAGACTTAGGACAGACTCCTGCAGAATGTCACTCAATATACCCTTCCATTTGGATAATGAACCATTGATAAGTACTTGCTAAGTATAGATTTCCAATCACTTTCTCACCCCTCTCGTACCAATTTCATCAAGATTGTATTTGACTGGTTTGCTAATGACAGTGTCATGTGAGATAGTGTCAGAAACCTTATTAAGGTCAAATATGCCGACTGCTTCTCCCTCACACAGCCCTTGATCTGGTCAAAGAAAAAAGATAGATTTGACACATATTGCTCATGACAAATCTATAGTGTCTGCTGTGTATCCACTTTTGTCTTACAGGGAAATGTTTGTTCCAGACTTTTTCTAGAAATCAAAATGAAGATTGGTGACCTAACTCCTTCACAGGATTTCTGGTTTTTTTTTCCTTAATAACCTGAAATCCCCTGGCTCCACTTCTTTTTACACACTAATTCTTGTCTGCTACTGTTTTTGTACATTCAGTGTACCTGTTATTGCCTACTTTCTCTTTTGCTTTATCACTCACTTGGAAAGATAAGGCATTGCATTTGTTTGTTGTAAAGCTCCTTTTTGCATTTTCTCTATGCCATGGGAAATATTTTAATATTTTTAATGAATTCTGTATTTTCCTTCTTTCTATTCTGTGGAGGTTTAGTATCTCTGGCTTTATAGAGGAAATGGAGGGTGACAGGAAATGTACAGCAAGGGCCAGGTTCTCCAACACAGTGGTTTTCCTTTTTTGCTTCTGGAAACATCCACTATGCACAGGAACGATCGGCTTATCTGTCGAGCAGAGAATGTGCTGTGCTGGTACTGCTGGAAAACAACTGCACATAAATGCAGGGGTTTTCACTTTTTCCCCTGTTGAAGTTATTGCAGATTTCCGAACTCTAAGAGCTTGCAAAGCTGCTTGTTGTCAGCCCAGAGGACCTGCTAGCAGGACCACTTTCTAAGCTCTCCTTTCTATTAAGCTAATCCATGCACATTTGTTGTATTTGAGAGTGTTTGGACTCCCTGAGTGTGGTTTATTACACCACTGAAATACTTTTATTCATTTTAAAATGTCAAACAAAATCAATCAACACAAATCAATTTACATTTTAAAAACTGTGTTAATGTGACACCGTTGTGGTAACAGAGATTGAGAAAGTTCTAGTTTTAGGGGTAAATTAAAATGTATTTACCAAAATAAATTAACTGCTGTAATTGTGAAGAATAAGAACAGAACTCATTCATCAAGTGAAGTAAGAGGGATTTAGGGTTGGGCCTGCACTTGATGTAATTCTAGGGGGTGATGCTGATTTTAAATGAGAAGTGGTCCAGAACCATTAATTGAACAGCCTAATTAGTTTCTGTGGGCTTATCATTTTGAAGCTTTTTCTGCTCTCATAGAATTCTTCTAACCAGTCCCAAGTAGTGTTATTTACAGTATATACATATATCAGCTGAAGCACAGCTCTATACTAAAAATCCACTGCGAAAAATGACTGAACATATTAATGAACTTTATTGTCTCCAACTGTTTTTCTCCCTCCTTTTGGCACACTGGCTTAATTTCAAATCTTCACAATACCTACCAATCTTGCTTGCTACTGCCTGTTCAAAATTCAGGCATTCAAAGAATATTACAAACTATGCAAACACTCTTGCACTTCTCTTTTCTTAGTCAAGACAGAGAAGAGCATATTGGAGGCTGGACACAGGGGAAATAATTGGTCCGTCAGTTGAACTTTCCAGATCTTTTCAAATTCTGAGGAAACTCGGGTGAGGCAGTTCAACCATTTGGTGGCATCTCAAAAATGTAAGGTCTTGCTGCAGTTTTTCCTGCTTCTTTCCCTGTCTACTCAAGAGGCGGAACAACCCTCTAATTGCTAAGGTGGTGACGAATTTTGATACTTTGGCCAGAATTTCAGGAACAAGTGGCAAGTTAAACACTGACCTTTCAACATGTGTCAGTGTCCTGATGACTTCGGGATTTTTTTTTTATCTAATCACATTCAGTCCTGTTTATATATTGGAAAGGATGTGAAAGGGGCTGTTTTTTGTATTCCTTCCAAGGCCGGTCTATACCTCAATTTTATCTCCTCAAAGGAAAAGATCTCTATTTTGTGCAGAAGCTGGAGGGGGGCGAGGAGAAGTAAAAACAAAACAAACCAACCAACCAACCAAACTAACAAACAAACAAAAAAACCCAAAAACAAAACCAAAAACACCCTGAAAAAAACCCCACTTTTTTCCTACTGTATTTCCAAATTTCAACTGGATGAGTTTCATCTAAAGTATCTAATGTGAGCACTGTGGCACCATTATGGAGCAGGATTCAGCTCAGCAGCTGAGGATAGCAGCCCAGCAATGTAAAGACAGGGCCAAACAAATCTCTTGGAACAAGGTATCATGGATCCTGTTCATTTTTAGAAGCCAAAGCAGCTACAGTCCTTAAAGGAGCTGTTGGAAAGTCGGGGCAAACCTACTTCCTTGTTTGCTGCCTTTTACCTTTACAAGATCCACTTAGGACTACGACCAGAAAAGCTTGTTTTGATGAGAAGTTGCTCCAAATTTTGATTAGGTTTAAGGGAAGATTTGCCATTAGTCTCATTAACAGACCCAGTTTTTATTAGTTCTGCAGCCCAATTGCAGTGGCTTCAGAGCTTTGGACACACCTCACCCTCTGAACTTGCAGATGATTTTCCCAAACAAGTCTGTATCTTTAAATTTTGCACATTAATCAAAGCCATCTTAAATCCTTCACCTGATACTATTCAATACCAGGCTGAGTAAAATTTAACAGCCTAAAGGCTTCAGCAGTAGAAAATATTCTGTTTACTTCTAAAAGTGAGCATTTCTGAGTTAAAAATCCTCATAAGCATAAGGATTAAAAAAAGATGCATCTTGGAACTAAATTAATAGTGTTATGTACATTTGATTTGGTGACAGCTTGGAAGGCTTTGTGAGCAGCAGGACTGCGTTGCAAAGCCAGGATGATTTCTGCAGTCATTTCTTGGAAGAAAAAAAATAAACTTCTGCTGTGTCTCAGGAGGCAGGAAGGTCTGGTGGATACAGCACTGGATCGAGTGTCACGAGAGCAGGTCTTCCTGCCTGACCTTCTGCCTGCTCACTTAATCTCGCCATATACAATTAATAGGCCCATCACTGGGGATAGCAGTCCTCCTGTCTCTTGCTCTCTCATCACATCTGTCATCTTTGTTCTACTCTTTGGGTGATAAACTTTCTCTTTGGTAGTGCCCTTTTATAGTCCCCTTTTACAACTCTCCAAGCCCTGATCCAGGCTGCTTTAAAAAAACAGGTAAGACTATTGGTTGTGAGCAGTGAAGACGAAGTTCTGTCTCAGAAAGTTGGGCATCTGGACAACATGTGCAGTGATGTGCTGGCAGTGCAGAAATTTTGTGGCCCCAGAGGAGCAGGTCTTGAGAGGGAGGAAAAATCCGGGGGACAAGGTGACACTATGGGTTAGTGGGGGGCGGGGGGCTGCCACCCTTCCTTCTCCTTTTTGTCTCTAGTTTTTACCTCCTTAGGTAAAAATGCAGTCCCCTTACTCTGAGCACTACTTGTATTGTCTATACCATGACCTGGCTCTGACTGATACAGTTTCCAAGCATTTGTTGATTTCGGAAGTCTGTAGCTCCCTTAATTAATCGAAAGCAAACAGATCTCTGTTATTTCTATAATGGGTGGGGTTTCCCTCTCTCCTTTCTGTCTTCAACTATCCTAAAATAGCTATCTCAGTTTTGATCATCAGTTCTTCAAGGGGAAATTGTGCTGGTGAAAGGATAACCTTTTCTAATGCCAAGTTTTAGCAATTATTGTACCAGATTCCAAATCTCTGGAAAATAGGGTTTCCTAATGGAAACTGACCCTCCTCTTGCCCAGATAACGCTGTCACTGTAGTTAGCATCATGGGTCTCGTGATACTGACTGTCAGCTTAAATTGATTATCCAGGATGTTCCCCCCACACCCTACTGCAAGATGTCACTACTCCTATTTATAACTGGCCCCTCTCTGCATTCCTAGCTGTCTGCATATGCAGAGCCTTGTCCTCATTATCTTCATTAATGTTTATTGAAGAGAAAAATACAGTATTCAACATTTCTTTTGCCCTCACATCATTTATGCCATAAGAAAGATTTATTGGTATCATAAAATAATTTGTATGTTTGAAAATTAGTTGTAGGTTTCTGAACTTCACCTCAGTTTCGCACTACCACATTATATAATATATATAATATGACCTGAATAGATTTAATACAAATGGTACAAAAGTTTAGATGTATTCAATTGTCAATTGATACTTAACACCCAGGGTTCCGTTTATTGTAAAAGTTGTTTTCTTGAATGCTAGAGATGAAAGATTGAAATCCTTAGTTTTAGGAATTGCATTTTTTATGATTCCTGGAGATGTCTCCCTGAGGACCCAGAGCAAGGATGGCTTACTGTAGGAAGGAAATAAAAGGCCATCTACTTAATACGCATGCTGTCCTTTCATATTTTAAGATAGCTAAACAGTATTTGCATTTCCTAAGCTGGTAGAACTTCTGACAAACATCTCTAACCATCAGGTAAATAAGAGAAATGTTCCCTAACTTCATGAGAAAGGTGTTTTTTGATGTTTAAAGCACCATAATCCATTTAAGGAGATCATTATGACAATGCTGGACAGACTTAATGAATGCTTTTCTTTGATCCTGGAGATTTGATGTTGGGAATATCAGATCTCAAGAAAAGCAGTAGGATTTGGATCTGTATTCATCACATGTTTGTAAAAGGAATGGGGGATGAATAGCTGTGCCTTTGAAGAAGAGGAGCTGAAGAAGAAAAAGATGCATATTTTAAGTAGCAGCCCTTTGGAAAAACACAAGCACACGTTAATGGAACAGATACAGCCATTCCAGCTGCCATGTTCCACCTCTGCCATGCTCAGCAGATGGATCTGCAGTGACTTGGATCAGGATTCAGAAATAAAAGTGACCTCAGCTGCAATATACAAACTTTGTGCATCTCACAGGCTCCCCTTCCCATGCAGCATGTTTTGCTGCTTGCAGAGGTTTATGTCCACATGACAGATGATTTCTCCTGCTTTGGAAAGTTGTTCATACAGCTGCAGTGCACTGGGATGTTTGAATATTTTGGCAAAGAATCTGAATGGTTCAACAGAAGAGTTCTTTTCCTGTTCTTTCAATAGTGTGTGGAGCAGAATGAATGGAGTTGGTTGAACTATGAAAGGAGGCTGAGTGTACCTGTCATAATCTCCTAAGCTGATTTATCTTCAAGGAAAGTTTAAAATTTTCAGTCACTTCAGATGTGGTGCATTGTCTCACAAGTAACTCAATAATTAAGTTTGCTTAAATGGTTTTAACTTTTAAGCCTTGTTAAATCAAATTACTTACACTTTATCTACATGCATGGAAAAATATTTTTCAAATTTTAGAGCTGGAAAGCAAGGACATCTCCTTAAAAATTGAAATAATTTATTATATTTCACAATAAAACTGTAATGCTAAGGAAATTGAACCTTTAAGAAATTTATTATTCTAGTGTCATTTCATAATGATGGCTGAAATAGTCTAGTTCACAAAAATCTCCTCACAAAAGAAAGCCAGCCCTCAAATTACTGTTAGCAGCATACAAAGAACTTTATTACAAGCTGTTTCAATAGGAAGATCTCAAAAGCAAGCAGTCACTGAAATTGATAATAACAGTTAATTACTTTGAATGGAATAAAATATATTCCTATTGTGAAGAGGATCACCTTTTGAACATGGGCAAACAACGGTTCTGGGAAAATGATGTTTTTTTCTGAGGGTTGCTTTTGTCATCTTTGGGTACTTTGCAACCAAATTTATATGTCTTCCAGATGTGGGGGCCTCAGGTGGTTTTTTTGAATGCTTCTATTTTCATCTCACTTAGAATGGGGGGAATGAGAGGGTGCAATGTCTTCTTCTGCCAGCTCTGCCTTCAGACCTCTTGAACTTTCTCAGGTCCTTATCTTCAGGAGTGCCTAATCAGAAAATTTTTGACAGTTCCTGAGAAAAGAAGCAGATATGCAAACAAATTTATTTCGATTTATTCGTGAAAGATTATTCAGTTGTGATTGTAGCAAAGTCTGGAAGTGCACATAGCTGAAGGTATTTTTCCGTAATAAGATATGCCATACTATTTGTACTCCATCCAGCTGGCCCATTGGAGCATAGTATTTTATGTAATTATTGAATAAATTTTAAAATATAAAACATGTAAATGAACCTGAGTGGTAGTAATAGATGATTTTAATTACCCAGACACAGACAAGATTGCATTAAGTAGAGGAAATATATTTCTAAATCTGGAATGAGAGTGCTTTCTAATTCAATCTGGACATCAGCTGACAGGCAAAGGAACAAGGCTGGGTTTCACTGTGATTTGAAAGGGAGTTTGACAGAATAATGTTAGAGGACAATTTGGGCTTTGGTATACTAGCTGGGGTCACAAATACACTACAGAGGGAATAAAAATGGCAATCAAAGCTATGGAGGAAGCAAAAGGAATCAAACAATCAGTTTCAAAATAGCAAACTGGGATACCACATAAAGAGCAAGCTGATAGAAACCAAGAGGGCTAAAATGAACACTGAATATTCTGTGATTCACAGACTTGACAAATGGCTGGACTTGCACCTGGCTCTATTCTCATTTGTCAGAGGTTGGGCAATTAACCCCTTCTTCAAATGCAAGTTGAAACCTTTAAGTGCTGCTTAAAAGTCATAGATCTACTGGCCACTGATGGCAAGAGGAAAGTCCTCAAATGTCTGTGACAATATATGAAGATTGTCCTCCCTCTACGCCTTTGTGAGGTGGATTCATACCTGGAGGTGATCTTCAGATTCCCTCCCTGTGTTTGGCTCAAATTTATTTAATTTCCTAAATCTGCCTCTTTTNTTTTTTTTTTTTTTGTATTCTGCACATTTCAGTAGTGCAGGTGCTAGAGCACCGTAAAACTATATAATTCATTAACTATTTGTGGATACAGAAGCCAGACCTGGAAGGATCATGTAGGATGCCAAGTCCAAACTTCTGTAGTCTGATCCGAGAGTGTGATAGACACTTATACGCTGGAAGGTTTTACAGGATATCTGTAAACACAGTCCTGTTCCATAATCCACAAAGCTCTCTCCAGCACTCTATAACAAGTGAAGTGGAAAATTCATGTAAAAAGCCTGAAAGTCAGATAAAGTAATGTTCTTAGGAAAGAGGGAGAGATCCCAGAGGTTGTGATGTCACTGAATATATAATATTCCCAAATGACCCCAAGCAGTCCCATTCCCTGAAAATCAACCTCATGAGAAGGACCTGGTTCTCATGCCATGTTTCATATGACTGCAGTTCTATAAAGATCATCACCTCCAGTTTGAAATTTCCTTGATATTCAAGCTGTGTTATGTGCCTGATGAGATATAACACTGAAGCTGTGGTTTGCTTGCAGTTTCTACCAAAGTTGTCAGCTGCTCCAAGGCCACATGTAGGCTTAGCTGAGAATAATCTCTCTACCAATTAAAGCATTAGTAAGAGGAAGGTGAGCTGGAACAGAAAACCTTAGATCATGGGTATTACTGTAGCCTTCTGCTCACAAATAGCTCCATGATATGACAACATATTTATACCCTGAGTAAAACTGAAGCATGGATCTGGCTCTGGATTAATACAGTTGTTGAAATCTCTGCTGCAGGGGTTGGTTTTATTACTTTTTTTTTTTTTTAATTTGTATATAGGGAAGCCGTTTGTGATACTCAAACTGAATTTTGCTTCTCACTAGGGTTTGGCTTTGAGAGGAGTCAGAAACTGAGGGAAGCACAAATGGTTAACCCAGCCCTAAAGCCCAAGGTCTGCTCAGAAGACAGAGACCTGCAGAAGATTTATCAGTATTGCTGACATGAACACATGAAACAAAAATGTCAAGGGAATTATGGATAACCAATCTTATTCCTCTGTCCCAAGAAAGCTGAAGAAAACAACAAGGTACTGAGGCTGTCCAGATATGGATAGCATTACTGGGAAGTTAGTTGCAGTTGCAGTTGATAAAGTTGCTGACAGTCTGAATGATTTCTTCCCTTCAGCATTCACAAAAAGAAACCGAAGGTCACATTTCTGTGACTAGGATACATTTTCCTGGGGGGAAAGTGAAATGTTAAAAGGCTCTATCATTATACCAGAAAAGATAGGCAATTGGAAGTATTAAAAGTTGACATGCCGCAGGTCCATATGAATTATATCTCGAAATTCAGAATTCAACAAATGGCAATGGAGATTAAAAACACTTTTTGCTGCCGAGTTTTGATAGGTGACAGCAGATAAGAGCAGAGAGTAGAAAGAACAGTGAAAGGCAGATGGCAGGGTTTAATGCAACAATACTGAGTAAAAATTAACTGAGAGAAAGTATGAGGTAAGCCAGGTCTGTTCTTGGATTGAGCAGAAAGTGTAGGAAGTGATGTTCAGGGACGAAGGCAGGAAAACACCTGGTGATCTTAGGCCTGTAATGGAAAGACCTCAAAAGAAAGAGCAAAACATAGTATCTGGGGAAGCAGTGAAAAGAATCAAGCCAAAGAATGTTTTCCTGTCCCACACATTCTGCTCAGTCTCAGGACAGCCTGTTACTGAATAGGTCTCACAAAGAAGGATGGCATTCTCAAAGTTCAGCATCCAATTCAGAAGTGGCCCTTGCTGAAGTAATATAGATAATCCCTGTAATTTTCTTGCTATTGCTGTCCATATTTTCTCTGCTGTGCTCATTCTCCCACTCCTGAAATACTTTAATCTAAAGTGAAATGAATTACAGATGACTTTGGATGCCCCTATTGCTAAATACCTGCACAACTTCCGTGTCTGAGAATCTTGTGGGGTGGGGGGGGGGGGGCGGGGCACTGGGGTAGAGAAAAGAGTATTTTGCTTCCCTGGGAGAGCAGAGGAAGGCACTGCCAGTTTATCTTGATACTGACTCTGTTTGAGAGTTATTTGGAAGAATGACAGTTATGGTAAAAGCAGAAGATTGAATTGATGCAATTAAGCATGCTGTTATAGATGATCTAATGACGGAGAAGAATCATCTCTTTCCCGGCATTAACTACCAATGGTGCAGGGGATAATGACCAGTCCTCTAGGCCCCTTTCCACTGTAATGTATAGTCTATGTTACCTTTACCCTTTCATTAGTTTCCATTTTTAAAAATTTCATTATAGCTGTGTTTTGGCAGCACGTAAAGACTACTGAGGTGCCATGTTCTGTAAAAGAAAAAGGGAAGAAACATGTTGTCTCGTAGGCTGGATGGAGAAAATGGGTATCTGGGTGTAAAACAGGGACATGGGGAGGTACAGAGAGAGTAAGTCATTGGCACATGTCACAAAGGGAGTAAATAAAAGAGCTTCAGGCAGGTAGGGGTGGTCAGAAGAACTAATTTTAATGCCTTATTCAGCTACAGGCTGGAGGTTTATCTGAAACTTCCATGAATAACTAACACAAATACTGTAATAAATAACAATGACAAATAAAGCTATACAGCAATTTATGGAAATATTTTTCCTATTTGCATTTTGATGTCTTTTAGAAAGCAATTACTTTTTATTAAAAGAAAAAAGAAAAGATAAAAAAATTCTAAAGTGTATTTTGTTTGGTTAAAGAGACAGAAAAAAAGCTATTAGCAGGAGTTGAGTAGTTAAACTGCTTTTAAGCCAAAAGAATCCTTCATTCTACTTCTACCTGAAGAACATACTTTGTGATCTTCTGTGAGTCATCTGATTTCCTCACAACCTGATCAACCATAGGGAAAAGTAGGAAAAAACCCCAGGATCTCACTCAGAAACAGGTTTCACAGCTGATCTTTTATTTTCTTCAAAAGTGAACTGTGGAAATAAGAAAGATGACTATTGTTTAAATACTGGGGGGAAAAATGATGGAAACGATGAAATAAGGGAAATGGCTCCATTCTATAACCCACTTTTGGCAATGCTCCAAGAGTAAACAAACTGCAGGTATTATCCAGAGAGAGTGAACATGGCCATTATGAGCTTAAACAATGGGCACAGTGGAGTTCATTGTTACAGTTGTGTAAGTGTGTTTTACACTCCACCTTTTCACAGCAATCATCCTCAGCCCAGACTGACCAGGAATCTCAAAAGAGTGAGGCAATGCAGCCTGGCTGCAAGGTGCTGAAAATCCAACCACTTGAGCTGGATTACAGGTTCTGCAATTGAACTGCACTGTTAGGAAGGAATTTTGCCTCATTCCCTTTCAATCTTTTTGTGATTTGTCTATTGCTAAGTTAATAAACATTTTTCTGTTTGTTTGAGGGTTTTTGTGGGGTTGTTTTTTAGGAAAAAGCATTTATAGTGCTTACTGTAATGAAGTTTTGATCTTCTCAGTAAGACCTAGGCACTGTTTACACCTACCTTTAGGGAGAAATGTCATTTTACTTCCTTTCCAGCTATTCTTCATCATCTCATTCTGTAAAGACATAGAAAAAAAATGAATTCTAAAGAAATTGCTATAGGAGCCTGCTCAAGGATTTTTGCATATACTACACAGCAAGACCAGATAAAAGTATAATATATTTTATTTTATGGATAAGGTATTAATTTATACTTCAGTCTAAACTATGGTTGTCAAACATTAGAACCACTTGAAAATGCTTAAAACACTCAAACTATAGGTTTAGCTAGGAATCTGAGGAAAACATTTTGATCAATTCTATATTTCAAAAGCATTAGTTATTAAAACAGAATCTTATTTGAACTGAGAAGTAGAGAAAAGTTAAGGTGAAATTACCACACTTTTGCTATAATTTTCACCTAAATAAAGTTTTTCTAACCCAAAATTAAATCTATTTGTTCATCATTGACTAAAAGCAAATCCGTTCTTTACATATTTTTTGCCTTACTTACATGGTTACATAATTGATCTGGCTACAGCAACAACTATTGCTCACTATTTTGTTTATAAATGCCATTCAAACCAGAAATAATTGTTTTCTGACTTCTAGTTTTGTGCCAGGAGCAACTTGTCTAAGAATAGAGACAAATATATGAGCTTTCCATTGCTGAGTGTCAACCATCACCACAAAAAACAACAGGTCTGACTACAATTGTTCCAAGTCCCATCACTGTTCTCGTTTCTCCATGAAAAATCCGTTATTCATTTTCGTCTTCATCTATTTACACCCTTGGTTAGAGTAAAAGGGAACTGGGAGCTTCAGCAGCCTGGTATGTTGCATATTTCTTAACATGAGAACTGTTGAGTTAACAAAGGCATCAGAGAGCAGCAAAACAGTTGCTGTGAAAATCAAAAGCTCCACCTGTCAGTGAGCAAAAAAAGTGAAAGGTGAAACAGAATTAGTAAGCTTATCTCCAAAATTTAGCTTGATCTATGTTTAGTCACAGAGGAATTCCATTGTGGAAACATTAATCAAGATAGTTTGGAGATTTTATCAAAAGGTTAAGTAACCCTTGGATTAGAAAAGTCTGAGAAAAGAAGCAATACTTTTCTTGTGAAGAAGTAGGACACACAGTTGAATTATGGTGTTGCTTTCCAGAATGTATCTATGTTCCTCCTGCAGATATTACTGAAAATATACTCCATGCCATTCTTTCGAGACAGAAAAGGACCTGATCTCGTACCTGCATGCAAATACAGCAACAGCAGTTCTCCTTGCCTCCAGTTCATGAGAGTTTGGAGAGTTCTGTGTCTCAAACCAAAAGCATTGTTTATGTCCAAAACCTCCAGATCTGGGTCAGCAAGAAGGCAGAGGCATAGAGTTTCCTTTGTATTGACCCAGCTGTTGTCAGAGGGATTGAAAACTCCCTACAGTTATGTGCAGGCCCAAGAGAAACTTCCCTGGAAGAATAACAGCCTGAGATGGCTCCTGCATTTCTCTCCATTCCAAGATTATCTAGGTGATTCTCCCTATCATTTGTCAGATCCTGACTGTAGGAAAGTCTCTTGGTTTGAAACTCAGTAATGCTCAAGAAAATAGGGTCAAGCAAGAACTTCTAGACTGACTGATTCTGCAGCTTCAATGTTAAATGTTCTTCAGGTTTACTCATAGATGACAGTCAATGTAGACAGTTGGTTTTATTTTTTATTTTATTTTTGACTTCTTCAGATTTCAGTGAGCTGGAAAACATTCATTGAAACCTGATGTCACCATAGCGACACCTTCAAAATTCTGCAGTTCTCAGAATTTTATCTGGACAGAAGGGTTTATAGTTTTCCATTTAAGTTCAAAAGTAGTGTTTGAGAATTCATTACATTCTCAGGGAATCTGAATTTTTAAATGTAAGAAAAAAAATCACCAAATACTTATATTCCTTGTTATATGAAACAGTATTCAGTAAAGCTTTAGTTAAACACAAAAAACATTAGTAATTGCCCCTTATATTTATATATCCTGCTTTGTCTCATTTTGCCTGCATATGATGTTATTGTTACTTTGAATGCTGCTGCTTCCTAGACTATTGCTTTTATTTCCTGAGAAGGTGTATGGCAAGCTGAACTTGAGAAGGTGTAGAACAGTCTTGCGTGTGGATTGAGGCTCAACCCTTTCTTTTTCCTGCTATGTTTGCCAAGAATTACACAGTCAGAAACGTCACTGACGATGTCAACAAGGACAATCCTGTTGCAATTTCAGAGAGGAAAAAAAGCTGCCTGCTTTTCTTTACATTCATTTGTCAGCATAGAAATATCAGAGAATGTTTCCTTCCTGCCCCGAGTATTCAGTACTATGATGCCATTGTTCACATCCAAAATAAGATGCACAGGTTTGGCACAGCCACATATCAGGCATGACTGAGAAAAAATGTGGGACCTTCTATTTGCCAACAGACCACCTCAAAATGAGGACAACAGATTCAGTCCCCAGCAAGGCTGACCCTGGCTCCCTAGACCTAGGTATAAGACTGATATCTGAGGCCAAGTTGGATGGAGCCTTGGGCAGCCTGATCCAGTGGGCGACATCTCTGACCATGGTGTGGGGGTTGAAGTGAGGTGACCTTTATGGTCCCTTCCATTGCAAGCCATTTTATGTTTATATAATCCTATGATACCACCCCAACATCTTTGAATGTGAAATGCTCTTAGAGCCATGATGTCATCACAACACAAATATATTACTCATTGCCAACACACAGAACCAGTTTTCAGGTTACAGTTGCAGTCTACTCCATGCCATGATTAATTGTTCAGATTCAATGCCAGGTTTATCAAAATGCTGAAGCCAAGGATGATGTCATAGCCTCACTTCACAGGGACTGCTGAAGAGTGCCAGCAGGCTATGCCAAGGTGTCTACAGCCGTCCTCCACCAGTCTGGCAGAACAAATCAGTCACATATACATGTATTTATGCAACCATTTCCAACCATCAGCTGTCTCTGGGGAGTCACATTCTGCATTTCAGAATGAAAAACCAAGAGTCCTGACAGCTTAATCTACCAGTTTTTAAAACTCCAGTCTGCCTAATGCCCATAGTTTGGATTAAAATTCTATACCAAGGACTCTTGAAAACTGATGACTGCATATCCCATTCATTACCTTTATTATTCGGGATTTAGCTGGGAAAATGGTGCTGTGGGTAATTCTGTCATCATGTGGTTCCTTGTTCTACCAGCTTGTGGCCTGTGATTCTCCAGAAAAGCCAGGAGCCTTCTGTTAGTAAATCTGAAATGATGCTTGGCTGCTCCTGCCTGGCACCTCTTTACTCATGACATCGAGAGAGACACAGCCCATATGGAGCAGAGCCTGGGCCTGAAGGCTGGTGCTGTATGTACAGCATTGTATGTTGCTTCAGAGGCCATCACAGCTGCCTGTGCAGAAATGTACTTAACTGCCATTAAAACAAAACAAAGTAAAACAACACAATATGCAAGAAAATGAGACAAGTCTAATAATGAATCAAACCAAACCAATATGCTGGGAGCAACACTGTTTTCCATGGTGATCAGCTTGCCAATGAATTACGAAAAACTTCCAGAGAGCAGCTCCACACTGAGATTCTTTAAAATTCCCATCCCAGCCACAGTTCACTCAGCAGCTCCCAGGGAGGAATAGTGCACAGTTTTGTGCTTTAATGACCTGACTCCCCCTAACACAGGTCCTCTTGCTGCTAGTCCTGCTACAAATCTGAAACAGTGAGACTTGCTTAAAAAACGCTTATAAATCAGGCTGAAGTCCTCTGAGCTTCAGACCACAGCCCATTACAGACTGGAAGACTGGAGAAAGACATAAAATATGGGTTTGTTTGCCCATATCAATTGCCTTTTTATCTCCTGTCTTCCAGGCACAAAGGAATTTGAAGTGAGGACATGTCAGTTTTAGTTTGTATGTTCATGGTTTCATTGTAATAAGTTATGTCTTTGACACATTTTAGTAAATAAGGAAAGGAAAGAAGAAAAACCTGCCTAAACCCTTGTAGTCTCAGGTACAGAGAGATCACATGCATTCAGGTGATGATTTTTGACATCCAGAGATATAAAGTAATCCAGGAGTCTTAAACAGGACTTCAGAAGGCAGGCTTCAGACACCCCATGCTGTGCCATGCTGGTTTGCTGCAAGTTAAAGCCCTCTGCCCAGCTCTTTTCTACCTGGGACCCAAGGTCCAAACCCTGGGAAGGTGGATGAAGAGACTTGAGCCTGCAGGAACCTGTGGGCACAGCTGAACCGTGCACAGCTCTTGCTTGGTCATGGTAACTGAAAGATGCTGTGGGTCTCACTAACTGGGAAGAGAGAGTTAAGGTGCCCACTGCCCACACTACCTTGAAATCATTGGCTTTGCTGCCTTGCACAAATTGCAAAGGCCAGAGGAAATCCAGCACCAAAGCCATGGAAGCAGAGAACTGCTGCTATCTCATGCCTGCCCCACTGCTCATTCCTTGTTCAGCCGTGACAGGCACTCAGACCCACTGCCTCTACCCCTCCTCAGCTGCCAAATGAGTCTGTCAGTGCTGCTCTCACTGGGAGATTACTTAAACTTTGTAAAGCACTTTGGATATACTCAAATGAAATATCACAAGATATTTAATCCTTTGATAATATTTATTTGGCGGATGCCTGCGCTAGAAGGGGAAGGAAAACCAGGGCATATGTCTGTTTAAAAACATCCTTTCTCATTAAAAAGAGCCAAGCTAAATTAAAAGGTTTGTGGAATGTGTTTCCTGTCAAACCTCGGGCCTGGTGGGGGAAAAGTACTGGAAAAGCTTTTGAGACTGTAGTTCTGTTAAGTGGCTATCTGAGCACAACTGCAGAGCTTTCTATAACTTGTGCGACTGAGAGCTGACTTGCTTCATTACCCTGTAATATTGCATGCTGTTAATACCTGCATTACTGGTTCAGTCAGTACAATTAGAGCAGGTATTAACTGCCTATCCAGATACAACTTCTTTATACTTTTTTTAATTTTTTGAACTTGAGTAGAAGATGATGACTTTATACCATTCTGCAAGACTCAGCTGGAATCTTTTCTGAAAGTGCTGGTTAAAACTGGTGTGTATTTTGTTTCATTATCTAAATATCTTTAATCTTTCAAAACTGACATAAAATACAATAGTTACTCCTCTCACTTTATTAATTTTAATTTGTTTTGATCCCATATTTGCTGTTTCAAGAATCCTCCCAATCTAACTTCAAGATTCAAAGCCAGACAAACAGCGCAGGGTGCAAACTTCACATCTGTATTGTGTTACACTTGGCAAGAGAGATAGGTGCACTCATTTACTAGAGCTCAGCATGGGGTGAGAGTTCAGAGGTTATCATTCCTGATGACTTACATCTTTACAGATGTTTTCCCTTCATGAACAACAGAACTGCTTGTCAGTCACAGCTCAAACCTAAAAAACAGATGCTTCTACTTTCTTTTCATAATTTTTTCCGTGTTTTGCAGTCTCCTTTTTAGGGTTCAGTAGTAGGGAAATGATTATGGATTAACAGTTGCAAAAGATTAGTTAGCATTTTAAATGTGTGTGGAATATGACAAACTAAAATAATAGTGAAAAGTATAATCATAGTCAAAACATATGTGAAACCTAACCTGCAACAATCTTGACTTAATATTCAAGTCCATATCACATTTTTCCAGTCTTGCCACTGTGGGAATACTGAATGCACACATGTAATACACATTTCTATAGCATTGAGAATCTAGGTGATATATTGCAGTAAATCCCAAATCTGACTGGATCAGATTTAGGTACATGACTCATTAGAGTTGTGACCTTTAGTCTTGGTTAGGATTCTCTAGCCATTTACAAAAAATCTGAAGAACAACACCTGGATGAGAACAAATGCCATATGACAGAGGAAAACACATGATCAGAGTTTAGGTGATTTACCAAAATCTTTAGCCCGATGATTTTGTTTCCTCTCTTGCAGCGAATGAGGTTAGTGTAACAAATCCAGCCTCAGTCTAAAGAGCCATAGTTGACAATCATGACAGTTGTAAAAGACCTCCAAGATCATCAAGTCCAGCCACTATCCCACTATTGCTGTGTTCACCATAAAACCATATCCCCAAGTCCCACATCCAGGTGCCTTTTGAGCACTTGCAGGGCTGGTGCCTTCACCACTTTCCTGGCAGCCCATTCCAATGCTTGACAATCCTTTCAGGGAAGAAATTTTCCCTATATCCAACCTTAACCTCCCCTGGTGCAACTTGAGAACTTTTTCTTGTGTTCTATTGCTGGTTGTCTGGGATAAGAGACTGACCTCACTACAACCTCCTTTCAGACAGTTGTAGGGAGTAATAAGGTCCCCCCTGAGCCTACTTCTCTCCTGGCTAAACAACCCCAGCTCCTTCAAGATTTGTGCTCCAAACCCTTCACCAGCTTCTGCAGTAACTTTCATCCAACAGAGCCAAATTTGCTTTGAGCTTCATGAAATTCTATTTAAGTTAATTGTGGATACTGGGAAATTTGTAGGAGTTCAGAAAATACAGAGATTGTTTCAGGTGGCAATGAGCAGGTCACCAAAAAGCAAGTAATTTAAAGGGTTGTTCCTGTTCAACGAATCTTCAGTAACCAACTGTATATGAACTCCTTGCCAACTGGAGCACAAGCCCGATCAGTGCTGTGAATTTTACAGAGAGGGAATATTATTTTGCAAAGCAACAGATGTGGGAGTCATGCAAGACCAGTAACCACACCTTAACTAAGGAGAAATCTTAGACTGCTTCCATTAAATCATGGGATATTATCTGATCATTCCTTACTTAAGTACTAAATTTAGCTCCTTCATTCTTATAGTTTCATAGTCATCACTTTTTTTTTTTTGTGATACTAGAAAAAAATGTACTTTTTGTCTGCCTATGTTTTTCAGATTCTAGCTGTGATTATATATGCAGAAGTTCTTTATTATAAAGAGTACCTACAGTGACACGGATTTGAAATGTTCATTATGCGTCTGGAAAGACTGGGTGGGGATGGGTGACTTGTCACAGACAAGAAAAAATGTCAATTGCACATGTTTGTGTGTAGTCTATGAATGCTGTTTGATTTACTTAGCAGTTTCTTCCTGCAATATGTTGAAGTCACCGAACAACACAGCTTGGCTATTGATGGGTAAAATAAGTGAAAGCTAAGAGAATAGGCAGACACTGATTTGGATTCTGCAGATGATATTTTGCAGGTTGGGAAGGACAAAGAAAATCTGCAAGCACGAACAGCTGATACAGCCTCTATAGGAGATAATTCTGGGCTTGGAATCAGAGAAAAAACATATGCACAGTAAATCATGCAAATCAAGTCTAAATGGTGGAGCGTTTGACAATTAGGCAGAAAATGATGGAGTTGGGAGTTCTTTTTTTTTTTTTTCATCTTTTATTATCAATTTTATAATAAACTTCTTGTTGGACTGATCAGCTATTAAGCTTTTAGGGTGCAAAAGGCTGTAGTGGTTGAGAATCTCAGGATAACAGCAAACTTGTATTGGGAAGATTGAATAGCGGCCCCTCTAGGTCTTTTTTCTTTGAGTCCTTGAAAAAAGTCTCAAGTGGATAAGAAGCAGCCAGTCAGAGGAAATCGAGGCAGTTTCCAGTATGTAAGGGTGGGAGATTCTTGTTTACTCTTCATTATTTCCAGTTAGCTGCTCATTCTTTGAATATTTAAGTCTTTTTAAAAACCCAAGCAAATAAACAAACAAACAAAACCAACACAAAAGCAGTAAGATTGTTTTATGCCTGCTTCCTTCTGTAGAATCCTTGGAGCACCTGCCCTTGAAGAGTAGGCTGACCTGATGAAGAAAGACAAATGGAGCAACCAACGATTTCTTTGTCACTGTAACATCTTGCAAGCGAGTGTGATACTTAGGGATAGAGATAACTATGTGGCACCAACTGTGGCACCATGCCATGGAACTGTCAAATTATCTGGAGAGAGGATGGTAATGAATGTGCATCACTGCTACATATGATTTGCTTTTAAGCAGGTAGGTAGAGCTGCAACTGAACAGAAGCCATTAAATTATGTACAGAATGAAAGCTATCCAATTTTCTGCCTTGCTAAGGATATGAATAGTTTTAATGATAGCTGAAGACTTTGAGTTTGCCCTTCCTTTTGTAATCTTCCTCAATTGTTTCCTTTAAGTAGAGCAAATCTAATTCTCTAGTTCATACCATCAATGTTGTGCTGGTGTAATTTCATAGGTGTTTTTTGAAGAAGCAGAGTTTTGTTTTAATGCACTGGAAGGAAAACTGAAGTTCATTGTTCAAAAGCTCTTCTGGCAATGAGATAAACAGAATGCTTCATTTTACCTCCTTTCCTCTCCATTACTGGAATATATACTGCAAGTGGAGCTTGGTCTAGGAGCCCATTTCATAATCCATGCTGCATCTGTGGGGCAAATAAAACAACAGTGGGACCCACAGGCTACTAGTAAGCACAAAAACTACACTCATCATCAGGAGGTTCTCACACCCACTAGTTGTGGACATGCAGAACTGCAAAAACTTTTAGTCTAATATTGTTAACAAAGCTACTACTGGCATAGACTGTGGTCACTATAAGATCATATTCTAGGAAAGAAAGGGCTGTGCTCTAATGTATATTTAATACAGAGACCTGCAGTACAGATTTTAGAATCAGATTGGCTTGTGCAGCTCGAATAAGGTAGAAGACCATTTATAGTGAGTTCTGTCTGTCCTGTATTTACCTTTTCTGCATTGTTGGGCCCTTTCTCCATTTTGTTAAGACACAATTGAAAAAATTATATATATGAATTTCTACTAGGAGGGCTTTCTGCTATTGTAAACTGACCTCAAGATCTGTACCTTAAAGAGTAGAGTTAAAATGTATGCATTAAAGATACTTTCAATACACAGTGCATGTCTTCTGAATACCTTTTATGTAGTTATGATTAAAAACATTTCACCACCAAGACAACTTGGTGGATTTATGGCTTATTGACTGCTCTGTTACTGTGTAACATAGTTAATTGGCTCTCTCCTTCCTTTAATCCTGGGTGTTTGATTCTGCTAAATCTTTAAAATATGTTTTTGACTGCATCCTCCTGGAAGTGTTTAAAATAAATGCTCCTCAAATGCTTTTTTTTTTTTTTTTTTGTGGTTTTAAGAAGTTCTCTTTAACAAACAAATGTGGCAAGGAGTGGGGAGAAGGGAGAATGCATGAAATATTCATAAAGGCCAATATGATAGAGTCAACAGATAGAGCTTGTTAAGCTAAAAGTTTGTTTTGCAAAGCAGTCCAGTCTGAATTCTCATTTGGGACAGTCTGAAATAGCTGTGTAGATCACACTTCCCTTTTCCTCTTTCCCTGTTCTGACACATACAGAGCCAGCAGGGGGGAAAAATTCTCCCTTTTTGTCTCTTGTCTGTCTGCAATGGTCAGGACGAGTCCTTTCTGGAGATTCTGCATGCTGACTTTGGATACTACAACACCATTTGGAAGAGGTGCAAGAAAAATGTGGATAGGGCCAACATAATTCAAAGCAAGTGTATGATTCTGTGCATCCGTGCACATCTGTACATATCATCCATGGTGCTCTGGTGGGAACTGGCTGTGGGCTACATACTGTGGGGACCTGTAACTTTCTCAGGGATAGTGTCATTTGGGTCTAACCATGGATATCATAGACACTATGGATATAGTGTGTATAGGTGCATGACATGTGGCAGTCACAAATAAGCTTCTTAACAAAAACGTTACTAGTCTGAGTTTTGCCTCTGTGTGCGTGTGTGTCTATGTCTGCATCTGTGTTTGTAGAGGTTTGAAAATGCAGTGAGAGCTGAGCAAGGCCATAGGTGCAGCATAATTTTGTCATAGGCTATCCTGCTTTGTCCAGGAGAGCTTCTACAGCACATATACTCCCTCTAAGTCTCTCTGGAGCAGCTTGAACATCACTTCTTCACAGGGACAAAGGCGTCTCCCTCTCCAGCCACAGACCAGGGGAATCAGCTTCTTTGCACAACATCTGCAAACAGGTATTTTAAGTTCAGCCACTTCATCAGACCATATCCCTTAAAAACCCAACCTAACCCATTGGCCAAATACTTATGGGGGTGTCTGTGCCACAGACAGCTGCTTCTGGGTAGCTCCAAGATGTGGGGAATGATTTGGGGAGGCTGTATGTCTCTCCTGGTGCTTTCTGGATTCAGGAGCTGGGGATGGTGGGACCGAACCCTGCACACGACTCAGAGCTGGGACCAGGCAAGGGTTAGCCTCACTGAATCCACCTGACATTTCACCCTAACCTTTTGTAGAAAAGGGGAAAACACAGTAGCTGTGTAATTTTTTAATTAGTTGGAGACAGGATTGAAATCCTAATGGAGTTAAAAGGTGTACTGTGAAGGCAATGGAAAATAGTGAAGTATGTTAGAGGGGTATCCCGTCAGCTCCTTGTTTTTACACATTTGAGTCAAAAGGACATTATCATAGGAGGCTTTCCCTGTTCAGCCACATGAAGGATTTCTTGTCACTAATGTATTTGTAGTGATTTTTGGGAAGTCCTTGCAAAAAAAAAAAAAAGAAGCCTTGGAGAAAATACTGTGTGGAGTGAGGTGTCTGCATGGTTTTGTGCCTTTTGAAAGCCTGCTTTTTCTGTAGGACAAAATGTCAATTAAAGCCATTCCTGTAACATGTCGCTAGAGGGACATGAAAACATGGAAGAGATTAGCTCCTGTTATTGTTAGTTATTTCTCTTTAATGTAAAAAAAAACCAACAGGGATTATTTAGGGCTTTCCCTTCTGTGAATGAAAGAGTTTTAAAACATGACCTTTGAACTGTTTGATGCTTGCTTTAAAAAAAAAAAAAAAGAAAAAGAAAACACATATTAGTGAAGATACTTGAACAGTGTAGTAGTACACTAGCAAGTATTCAAACAAAATGCAAATAGAAAATTGGTTAGTAATCAGACTTTGGTTACAAATCATTTGCAGGGAAGCAAATGGGCTAAAACTCCCTAAAATCTCTCCTTTTTTTTTTGAGAAAGCTATTAGGGAAGCACAGCTGAGACATACCAGGCCAGCTTGGCTTCCAGACTGTTCCAAGCACACTTTGAGTCTATCTGGCTCAGAGACACAGGGCTTGCAGATGTTTTGCATCAGCTCCTCTGCCTCTCTTCCAAGTCTCTACCATGGCCTCAGCTGCTCAAAGGTGTCCCCACCTCTCCCCTCACACCAAAACAGCTCTCTATGTAGTGAAGACTTTTGGTGGCCAGATGGGATAAGAGCATTTCTGGTTCTCCGTGGGGGATAGGAGCAGGGTTCTGGTGACACTCATGTCCCCTGGCACTGTTCCAGGTGGGGAATTTGACTTACACACCGTTTGTCCACAGCAACTTCAAGGGTACTTGGTATTGTTTTAGTCTCCAACAACTCCTTGGGTGGCTTTTGTTTTGAATGGAGTAATTAAGAAGAGGAAGCTGAGCCCTTTCCCTTCATGCCTTTGTTTCTCCTGTATATCACATTACAGGTGCAGGGGTCATAATGTGACTGTGTAAAAGACTGGTGGCAATAAACACCTCCAGAAGAGGATTTGTGTTACTGCTGCTCTGGTGGAAAAGCAGAAATAGGTTGACCTATTTATTTATTTATTGTCTAACTGGGTTTTATTATTTTTAAAGAATGCAAAGACTCAGGAGAGTGTTTGTCCCTCATTAGCTTTTGAGTGGTTACACACACTGTGATTAGTTACATGTTGTACCTGTCACTGGTTCTGCCCTTTGTTCAGTGTAGTTAAAATATAGTAATACCTCATTTCAGTAACAGACCTGACCTAGAGTAAATTGTGCAAATTCTTACAGAAAGTGCAATAATTGCAATTGATTTATTCTTCTGTGGGGAAATAATGTCTGTCTCAAACAATAACATCAGCTTTCTCTTAATTGCATTACATTAATATCATATTAATCTGTATTCATATCCACATACAAAGCTGTGAAGCACATTTGGGCTGTGTTGGTTTTTTCCCCTATCCTAACAACACACACAGCTCTCAAAACAGGTTACCAAATCTGGAAAACCTTTTTTTTTTTTCCCTTCTACAGAAGAAAGATAAAAGAGAATTAAAAAAAAAAAATTAAAATAAAACACTGGTCTATAATCAGGAAAGACATATCTTACCTACCACAGCCCCATGTTTGTTTTTTTTGCTCATCCAGTGGTGGGGATCATGCTGTATTAATGATGTGGGGGAGCTCCAGACTATTTCTAATTCCTGGCTCAGAGCATCTGCTTTCAACAAATGCCTTTTACGCACGTATGTGACCTTTTGGCTACCTACACTTAAGTCCACCTGTCAAGATGGCATCATGCCTGCTCATGAATGTGGTCCAACTGCTAGGCCAGGGCAAAGAGGAAACCAGCCTCTGAGCCCTATAAATGCTGTCTAATTGCAAAACACCTCCCTCTTATCCCAGCCGTGCTTTGCGCTGGGCTCCCAGCCTCGTGGGGCAACCAGCCACCTGATTTCCAGAGGATGCCAGTTCTGAGCAGCTGGCTGAGGTGTCTGATGGGATGCGATGGCAGATCTGAGTTAATGTTGGGCAAGAGAGATGCCCTGGCACGGCAGCCCCTCTGGCCGGAGGGTCTCTGAGAATGTCAGCCACAGAGAGCACCGGTTCCTTTGGAGCAGGAGACTGGGACAAAGCTGACCACCAGCCTGTAAAGCCAATGTTTTTCAGCAGGGCAGAGTCATGGATAAAATCCCAGTCACTCTTCTACTTCCTGGGACCAACCAATGCAGTACATGGCATTACATAAGAAAGATTTTACCAGAACAGTTTCCTTCAAAATAACTACATTTTGTGAAAGCTCTATGATTTTTATTTGGAGGTGATGAAATTTCAGTTCAGAGGCAACTATTTCGGTGTCTGATGTTGTCAAAACATCAAATTTCACTGTATAGCACTTGGCATAAAGACTTCTTTTTCTTTTTCTCTCTCCTCCACCCCGTATTTTCACTGTGAGACAACTGTTTGAAAGGCAGGTTTTGTTTTTCAACTTTAGCAATTGGACACATTTTCTTACTTGGAACACAAAAATGTGGAGTTTTCCAAAGTCACTTTGTGTTTAACTTTTCCAAAAATTATACCTGTTCTGTTTCAAACTGGAAAAGAAGTCAAAATGGCAGAATTTCCCATGCAGTGATAAGTCACATTCCTCTTCTGCTTTGGCTGGGTTTGAAACACCACAGGGAGAATTTTCCAAGAAGGTTATTTATAACATTTTGAATATGGAAACATTTCAATGTTTTCAACCTGCAGCACGTGGAAATAAGCAGGGAAGAAAAACATTTCCGTTTTTTTCTAACTGAAACAACAGGTGTTAGGCCCATGAATAATAATAGGGAAACAGGGAATTAAAGCACTTTTCATTGTATAACACTCAAGGAGGTAGTTGGTGGAACTGCCCAACAAGAAGGGTTAACACAAACACAAAGAACAATTTTACACACCCTGCACTGATTACATTGAAGAACCTTTTGACGCAGGATATTGTGGAGGCCAAAATTACAAATGGGTTCAAATTGAGACGGGTAAATTTAATGTGGGAGACCTATTATGATACTCTAGATGTTACTTACAGCTCAGGAAGTCCCTGAACCATAGACTGCTGGAAGAATTCCTATATTTCTTCTGCTTCCTATAGCTTTTCCTTAATTGTCTGCTGCTGTTGGAGGAAGGATAACAGGTTAGAGGACCCTTGGTCTGACCTTGTCCTTGTGTCATTGGCTGGTCAGATAACATGGACAGCAGCCACGGCATGCTGATGTAAAGAGAGGGTGTAACAACAGACTCCAAATGAAACAAGACAAAACAAAACACACACAAAAAAGCACTACTTTGGTTTACATTTATTTGAAAGGTAATTTCAGCCAACCCTGTTTTCTAGCCACAGTGGTATCTCAAATAGCTGTGGGACACTGAACAGGGAGTCATTTCAGAGACCTTGTTAGGAAAGTGAAAACTGCACATCAATAGCAGGCAGAGAAGAGAGAAAAGGAAGATGAGGGTTATGAGCTGGTGAGAACAGAGAGGTCCATTTGGCAGCTATTTAATGCTTATCTTAGTATTGTATTTGGCACCCAGTTACCATAGTGACGTGATTGGCAGCTGATTGAAGGGATTACGTAACAGAGCTGTCTCTGTAGAGCAAGAGCCGTATTTTCAAGGGGAAAATATCACTTTGTTAGTGGAGATGGGACCAACGCACAGTCTGTTTGGATCAAGGGAAGGTTTCGAGCAGAATTTTCTCTGTAAGCAACTAAATATTAACAACTCCTTCACAGTGAAATGTGAGTGCAAGACAAGTAGCCATCAGGACTTCAAGGGTGTCTAGACGTCTCATCAGCCTCATGATGTGTTTAACTTTGACAAACCCTGCAGCAGTTGCCAGGTTGGCAGAAAAGAGTGCCTATTGAGCTAGAGAGGGGGCACCCCAGCCTCAGGGATCTCCTTTTTAAATATAGGCCTAAACCCAATGCTTTCAGGAAATGTCTCAGGAGAAAAAGTTGTAGATGAGGATAGTGGTGATAATATACAATACAAAGAATCAGTGGATAGCACAGCAGTGGTGGGCATGACCCAGCCTTTTGTGCTGCTGAAGAGGAAGTGAAGTTGTTTGCCAATTTTCATGCAGGATATTTACCACCTCAGTGACAAATACCTCACTACCACGGGTGTTTTTTCTTACCTAGCACTTACTTGATTTTTGTGAATGGGGGGCTCGTTGTCTCTGATCGTATAGTCCTGGGGTTTTCTCACACATCGGTGGGATTCCTGTGCACAGTGAGGGAGTTTTGTTAGACTGGAAGAAAGGGAATGAGTTCCTTCAGGGACTGGATTCACAGATAATGTACCTGGAGTGTTCCTGATAACATCCTATCTTTTAGGAGATGCTGCTTAATCCCCTTTCCTTCCAGGGAGAACTGAGCACAGATCCTGAACTGACTTTTGTCCTGTGCAAATCAGACTATATGAAGGGTGGCCATTGAGTGATAGCAGACTTCCCAAACCTCCTGGTTAAGAACAGGTCAACCAGGAGCTCACTCTTACCTGGAAATGCTCGGAGTAACACAATAATGGCCCTTCTGTCTGCAGATGTAGGACCCCGACTGGTTACACTGAGAGGAGAAGGTGTTAGAGGATGGTCATGCTGCCTGACTGCCACTACCCTAGGGACCCCCTCAGTCTTTGTAGAAGGTAAAAAAGTGCCACCATAAAGTTTTGAATGAGACAGCAGCAAAACTCACCTCCTACTCGCAGATGCTCCCTGTGGTTGTCCTCTGTGGCCTCAGTGACAGTCTCCACACCGGATATCCTTGTCAAAGAGCTACAGCCTCTAATGGCACAGATGCCCTCTCCTCCCCACTTCATGAGGAACCATGTATTTTCCCTTTTCAAGATCATAATTAAACACTAATTATATACTAGATTATCTTTCAAGGTGTTGCAAAGCCAGGGAAGACCACACTGCAGGGTACAGGTATTTGCAGTACAGAGAGCACATCTGTGAATGCATGGAGAGGGGGAGTGTGTGCCTTGTGAAATGTAGAGCAGATGTGGTCTGCACATCGGGCAGAGGTGCTGCAGGTGATGGACAGGTCTTGGATCTTCTCTGGGTTTGTGTTCATGCCTGAGCAGTGTGAAAGGCACTCTTTGTCTGCAACAGCAACTTGTACAAATTGCAAACTGCATGCTCCATCTCTTGGCTAGTCAAACAGCTGCTTTTGGCTTCCATCGGATCATACACTGAACAATTTCTCTAGCCAGTGGGGAGTTCTGCTGTGATGCACAGCCTGGAGATCTCCGGCCTGCATATGGGGATATGAGGATTTCCGTGGTTCTCTTGACACAGCCACACAGCTCATAGAGGGTAATGGGAGGGATGGGGAAAGCTCATGCCTTTGCCAAGCAGGCTGGGGGACAGGAACAGCTTGTGGGGCTGGAATATGCTCTCCCTGAAGAAACACTGAACACAGCAGGGGAATAAGGGGGTTATATTTCCCTAGCTAGCAAATTAAGTTTCTGCAACCCCTGACCAAAATTTATACTGTCAGCTGGAGCTAATAAAACTAACTAGTTTCATATGCCTTAAAACATCCTGTAAACAAAATGCAATTTTTAGATTTCCCTTTATTCACCACTGATTCTCTCTCTTTCAGCAGGACCTGGGGAAAAAAGCCCACTAAAATCAAGACAAAGACTCCTGTTAAGTTCAATGAGACCTGAATTTGGTTCTTCACAGGACAGCTTTATCGGTCTCTGTGCTCAGAGAGCTGTTGTTATGGAGTAGAACTTCTCCTGGACCTCATGCCAGACAGCATTCTTTTATAAAGATGCTTTCCCGTGGACTTGCAGCAACGACAACACCTGTGTGCACACACAGACACACACAACAGCCACAGAGGAGTCATCCATCTTAGAAAATGTGTGATGCCTTTTAAGCGTTTCTAAATCAAAGACTGATAAATAAAACATGGGTTCAGTGTTAAAAGGAAAAAAGAGCCCTTTTAACAGATTAAAGTGCTCACAGTGCCTGACAATGTGAAATAAGAGTGTTGAGCAGCAGAGCAGTTAAGAAAAAGGACTGGTTTTGCTGACAGGTACAAACTGTTGTGTGTCTTGTAGCAGTCACTGGCAGAAAAAAATCCCAAAAGCTACTTTTCCAGTGAAGCTTTCCTAGAAGGTAACAAACTGCAGCCGTAAAGTTTTGTATGTTCTCCAGCTGAATGTTGTGAGATGAACATTGTCTCCATGATTTAAGAGGAAGAAAATAGTTTTTAAGCCCACCAAAATAAACAAGAAAACAAAATTCCCATCCTCTCAGTTGGTATAGTGGTTTATTCCATCAGACTGAAAGCTCTACTGGTTTTAGCACCTTTTTTTTTTTTTTCCTCAGCATCTGAAATCCTAGCAGTCTGGATTGGGTCCTTAAATGATTTCCCATTGCTCCTTAGCAGTGACAAAAGGAATGATAAAGTCTTATGCACTTTCTCATTCCTTAAGGACTGTGAACAGAGAGGACAGGACGCCTAAAATCTGTACTTGTACAGACAGGAACATTTTTCAATATGAAAGGGTATTAACTAATTATGGTTACTTGGTTGATCAGAAACATTGATTCTTAAGACTGATGATTTTTTCTCTCTTTCCTTGTGAACCTGTGGTACCTTTATGGAGGAGAGTCTTACAGCAGAGGTCTCTGAAAGTCCTCCTGAATATTTTATCAGTTCTGCTTCTTAGTCTACAAAGACAAACCCTTATGTGTGAAGGGCATGGAGCTGAGAGTATGGGGGGAGGGACAAACCAGTGTCTGCCTTTGCTTTGCTTTCTGACCAGAGCATGGAGCATATTATCTGTGGAAGTGACAAACAGAAGGAATTTTTGCACCAGTAAGATCATACTTGGTGAATCAATGTGAATGAGAGCCAGATGATTTTGCTGCCGGGCTGGTAAAGAGCAGTTTTATGATGCCAACTGGCACCTCATCACCTTTTAGGACTATCTTGCTTACTGCTCTCAGGGATTTGAAATGTTGCAACAAAAAGCAAGCCTAGGTTAGAGCAGCACTAGGCAAATCTGTGATGCTCTCTCCCAAAACCAGCCGTACTATGCAGCCATGTAGTGCCCACTGTGCAAAAGCCATGCTGCTGCCTCTGCCATCTGAGAATCATTTCCACACAGTCATATAAACCATGTCCAAAGGCATGTGGAGGGAATATGTAAAATTAAATTGCATTATTTATTGGAGAGATCTAAGTTCTATCTTGCCCTAGGGTGTCACTATGCACCTCTATTTTATGCTGATAATAGTCATCTGCAGTTTGATAATGACTTTGATATCTTTCAAAAATGATGATAAGTTAACACCTCTATGAAAGACACCTCTTCTAGACATACTGGCACCCTGGTAAGACCATGGTGTAGGGACTGAATGGGGCCAGAGCCTGGCAAACCACACCTGATATCCCTTCAGCTAGGCAAGCTTGACTCTGTCATCAAAGGGACACTAACTGACCATGGATGCTGCCAGGCTAGTTCACCCTGTGTTCAGTGGTCCTTGCTTAATGTTATGCCCCAGGTGAATTTTCTATTTATCTTTCATTTATCTCATGCCACTCACAATAAGTATCCTCCCCGTCTTAGTGGGTCAGAGCTTCTTACAGTATTTCCCAATATTTCAAAACCAATGGGATGAAGTAACTGGAAAAATTGCTTCTGTCCACAAGAAGCCATTCCAATTTTGCTTTTTAAAATAATACTTTTCCCCAAATCCTGAAGGAAACATATGCCTCGGTCAGAAAGACTTGTATTTTCCATGGTACTTTTTAACTTAATAGCATCTCCAGCACATTCATGAGACAATGGCTTTGGTGAAACACTTCAGCCACTATAGGCCTGTATAAAGTTCATAAGCAGCCTGGGACTTTTCCCTTTTAAGGTTTATTTTATTTATTTACTTATTTACGTTTATTTTCTTTATTTACTGGAGAATTGGCAGCCTGTGTGCTGGTAGCTCAGGTTTGCCCAGTCAGTATCTACTGCAGGGCACTGAGCATGCACCATGATTCTCTGCCCACCTGCTTCAGCCCTGACATACAGCGAGCACCCCATGGCCTCTGCTGACTGATAATTAGCACCAATTACACTGGCAGTTTTGTAAGGGGAATATTTACCCACTGGGACTCTGAAAGAGACCTACTCGCTTCATATATGCTGCTTGATAGCTGTTAGATAAGAATGATTTACTGACCACAGCTGGGCTCTGGCAGATGACCGAGATGTCATCAGTCTCCCCTGACACCTTCAGCCTAGCAAACCTGGGGTTTTTGAAGGAGATAATGCCTTCCACCACTGAGATTATTCCTTTCTTGCTTTAAAAACTGCTATAGGAGATTTGGGTTTTAATCCTCCCTTTGCCATCCCATGGGAGATGAGCAGAATGGGTTGTCAGATCCATGCCCTGTGGAAATTACTCTTCCTCTACTGCACCTTCTAATACTCACTAGTTCCCAGCAACCAGACCGGTGGCAGCAGGAGCTGTGTGGCATTAAAAAAAAGCAGCAGTCGGAGAACCGGGTCCCATGCGCTACCTATAGCACAGTGGCCAGTTTAGGCAGTGAAAAGGGGAGTGACCTGAGTCCAAGGCCCTCTGAAATAAAAACCCTGACTGTAGGTGCTTACACAGCACCAGTGCAGTAGTCATCTGCTTGTATCAGAGGTGTGGAGAGCTGCTGGAGCTGCTCAACAAACATCCACCATCTATAGTTGGACGAGTCCCAGATCACATCCTTGTACACACAGTGTTATCAGGCAGTGCTACTTTTACCACCTCTTCTTTCCCTGAAGCAACCACTGTTGCTTCTGGAGTTCATTTCTGAACAGATGGAGTTTTGGGAGGGTAATGAAGAGCAGGGCCCCTGTGGAGTGTGAGTGACAAAGATGTTCCATCAGAGCTGAGAGAGAAGTGAGTAGGTAGTGTGGAGGGAAGAAGAAAGGACTGTGGGAGAGAAAACACAGCCACTTCAAAGTGTTCAGTCTTTGAAAACGAAAGGGTTTATGTCAATGAAGACAGGTTTAGGCTTTGGCTCCCTCCTGGCTGGCTCTGTGTCACAGACCATCTTAGTAATCTCCTTCAGTAAGCAAGAGCAATTTCTTCTTCAGATGAATTCCCTAAAAACACTGAGAGTTCATAAAGAAACAACCTGAAATGGATCTCCTATTCTCCAAGAGACTAGAGTGTAACAGTGAAAAATTCTGGGACAGAGCATTTTAATTTCTCAAAATCACTTTGGTTTATGACATTGCTTAAGTAATTTGTTGTTTAAATTTAAGAGAGGATGTTTGCTCTGTTGCACATAGCAAAGCACTACAGAGCCCAACAAAGTAGGCAATCTCCATTATCTCATCTTGGATCTGCTCCTGAAGTCTGCAGGGGTTTTTTTGAAGTCTGCCATAGAGCTGCCATCATACTCCAGCCAGAAAAGGTAGACGTGATAGAAAAAGGGGTGAGCACTAGTATGGCAATGAGAAAGAAATACTACTAATGAGAAATGATCTGAAGCCAGCTAAAACAACATATTCATTGCTCTGAATTTCTGTCTCCTGCAGCCATTTTCTCTGCATGTCTGTCCTTCCTTTTGTCTTATTACCAAAAAATGCTGTTGTCTGTGATATGCTATTAGCTTTTTTAATACCCTGTTTAATACTCTATTTTTGGGCTGGACTATTCTTTGTTGCATAATGATCGTGCATTAGAGGCAGCTCTGGAGATTCCTCTGTAGACAATCCAGCTAAATCCATTTAAGTGTAATTCTTTGAAGCTTGTTTTGTGTTGTGATTGACAGAATTTCTCAAAACAGCCCAAGGAAAATCACAGATCTTGGGATTTCCTGCAAAGGACATTTTCAGAAGCTCAGGAAAAAGAGAGTTTGAACAGGCTACGCAGGAACCTGCTTGCAAAATCCAGCTGTGGACTTCCAATATAGTCCCATGCTACCTTGAAAACTAAGAGCACCTCACAAACTTGTTTTTTCCACTCCACTCCTTCACTTTCCAAATTCACATTTTCCACTGAAAATGTTTTACAGTTAAAATGTTTTATTTGCCTGTGATGGTGGTTCTCACTGAAACCAAAGGGGCCTTTGTGCTTAGGTACTGCTCAGTCATGGGAAGATCCAGCCTTTGAGTCTGTTACAGACTAATAAGGCAAGATGGATCAAACAGGTAAAGTGTGGAGCAGAAGCAATGTTTCTGAGATCATAAAGCACATCAATGCCAGAGCATCCACAACCCTTTGGCCTCATTCTGCTATTTCCCACATTCTGGATTAAAAGAAACTGTTGATTTAAATAATTTTTTTGTTTTGTTGTTGGTTTTTTTTTTCCAGACAGTATAGTAAGAATAATATAAAGTTAGCAAATTCCACTTAACCATGAAAAGCCAGCATTCCAGACTACCATTCAAGAACATCTTCATGCAGAAATTCCTATTAGAATGCTTGAGATGCTCATACATATACCTCTTCCTTATAAAGCCTTTGAGCTTTTATTTGCTGCTAAGTTTTTTAAGTTGCATGCATACAATTCATACTGTTTTCTTCAAGGACAGAGCATCATGCTAATTTTTCTTCCTTCGCTCTGAATCCACATCCACTTATTTCTTGAGCAGGCATTTTTGCTNCATCTCTTGGTATGAAGAAATAAAGTTCTGAATGGTTACTACCTTTCCTTCCATACAACACTAATCTGAGTTGCTGATGTCTCCCTGAGAGCCGACTTCCACAACCCTTTTAATTGCTCTTTCTTTCTGATGAATTTATATGAATGTGGCCAAATGTTACTGGGGGGAGGAACTGCAAGTCACAGTGGCCATGCAGATTTTTACTGTAAAAACCAGGCTAAAACAAATGCCTGATGGAGCCTAAAATGTTTTTTTGTGGGAAGGTAAGGGTTTGCCCTACTTGAGGCAATTGAACAAGAGTCACTGCCTATCCAAGGGCCATGTGATGTTATTTATTATGGGATTGCATCTCAGCCATATTAGCACTGCTGAAGGGTTTTATAGGTAAAAGGAAACCCTATTGAACACACCTAGGAAGTGATCTAACAAACAAATAAGCAAAGAGAAAAGAAGCAACATGCCTTTAGGTTTAATATGACATCTAATTTCTTGTGTATGTGCTTTATACAAATTCTTTTCATTGTCTTTGCTCATAGAAAATTAGTTTCAAGCCCATTGATGACATTTGTCTCATGATGTATTTAAAAAAAACAACTAAAGAAAAAAAAATAAGGAATTGTGACAGTGGTGGTAGACTCTCTGCTGTAACAAATTCCTGCCAATTTCTGTGAAACAAGCAAGTACAAACACCCATGCTATTTCTTAGCATTGCTACTTAGTCTGCTATTGTCAAAATTACCATGCTAGGGGAGTGGGAGGGAAAGTATTCACATAGTAAGTTCATGCTGAAATAGGAGGACAGACACTATAAATTCCCCCATAGAGTCAGCTCAATGAGGGATTCCTCCAGAGGCAAGTTCAGCGCAGTCCAGGGTATGGTTGCACGGGGTCAAGTTAATGAGGCTGGTGTCACCGTAACAGCAGTTGTGTTCCCACTCACAGCCTCATGTCAGCACTGATGCTCACTGACCCTCTGAAGGTGAGAGAAACTAAGTCACTAAAAGAAAGGATGAGCTTTTTTTCTGCGTTAATTTTACTTCCAGAAAAGGGAAAACATGGGCAGTGGAGGGAAGGAGGCAGCTTTTCCCCCTATCTCCCTCAGTATTCTTGGGTGGACCTGGTAAGTAAGTCCTTCATAAGAACAATGGCTAGTGATTGTTAGACTAGCACCAACTGCCTTTAAAATATTTCAGCTACCTCTTCATCATGGTTGTGTGGTCTATAACAAATTCCCACCAAGATGTCTGCCTTGTTGACCTTCCTCTTGATCCTTTACAACACATCCATTTTTCTTGTGAAAGTATTGCCAACCTTTGGAATACTGTCCCAGGAAGTGGTGGAGTCATCATCCCCAGAGTTATTTAAATGAAGATGTGGTGTTTAGGGACATGGTTTAGAGATGGTCTTGACAGTTCTGGTTTAATGGTTGGACTCAATGATCCTAAAGGTCTTTTCCAATCTAAACGATTCTATAGTTCTATGAGCTTTCAAGTACTTGCTGTATATCAGTCTGGTACTCACTGAGTTCGTGCATTAGTGAAAATACAGACTAATTCAGCAGCATCAGAATTGAGTCTGAATCTCAGTTATGTGTAAGACAAAAAAAGGAAGGAACCTGTTCTCCTGTTCTGCTTAGAGAGTGTTTTGGTTGGTTGGTTGGTTGTTTTTTTGGTTGGTTTTTGTTTGTTTGTTTGTTTTGGGGGTTTTTTTATTTATTTTTTTGGAGGGCGTTGGTGTTTTTTTGGAGGGAGGGTGTTTGGGTTTTTTTGTTTGTTTGTTTTTTGTTGGTTTTAATTCAATCCTTTGACATTTTCCTGTGCAAGGAACCTGAAAGGTTCACAGAGCACCTAGTGTGTATCCACAGCCTCTTGCAGTCAGGAGGGTAGTAGTCTGGTGGCTTAGTCTAGTGTCATTTTAGAGACCATTTGGTGTCTGAGATGTGCCTGTAGTTCAGAATGTGCCATATGCATATTAACAAAGCCCTCTTGGATTTACAAGGGCCAGGATGGACAGCCTAAACTAGCACTATATGTCTGTGTTGAGATCCATGAATCATACTTATGGATCTTTCCATCATCCTCAAGGGAGTTCACAAGAGGCATAAAATCTCTGAAGAGGTACAGTAACACTTCTCAGAAACAACTGAGCAAAAACCAGTGATGGTGTGAAAATGAAGTTTGTTTTGTCTGACCTAAGCCACAATGGATTTTCCATGAACTGAGTTTTTTTTTTACACTAAATAGTAAAACATAGAGATCCTTTGCCTACCACTGAATGATACTTCTATTCACATCACTCAGAGGTATGACCAGCTTAGGGCTGAGAGCAGTGCTGGTGATTTTGCTCGGCTTCATTCACTAGCTGACATGGTCATACTATCTTCAGATCTGTCTTTGCAAGATTCTCCTTGGCTCTTCCAATCTGAAGGCCAGCTTTCCCCAAGGCAGAGCCCTGACCTGGCACTGAAATTGGGGATAGAGGTTTTCTGAAGTGGAAGTCCCCTGAGTCCCCCCACAGTGCCTATTCACAAGGCTTAAATCAGAGCTCAGCACTGAAGTTGTTGTTTCCAGGTATCTGGAAAGAGATATATTCTTTTCTTAGAAAACTTTACTTTTATTTGTCAATATGGTCATACTTCCTTAATAAAGGTGTTTTATGTACCAAGAGAAGGTTAGTTCCCCCTCCTCTTTTCATTTAAGGGCTAATTCATACGCAAGCTAATTTGTTCTGGCTATTATCACAATTTATTTCCATTGCTACAGGGCAGCCAATAACTTTAATAAAGGAGGTTCCAGTTACCCAATCTTCCCAGTTAATAAACTGCATTGAAATACCCAGAATAAATTGGCTCCCACATGCTACAAATACAGAAAATTACCGTGCTGTAGTGTTATCACTACCACACAGGTACAATTAAATGAGTGTTATGCATGGAGCTGCACAGAACATTACCAGTAATGTCAAATGCAATTAAAAAGAAACTATTGTGTAGCTTCATCTGAAAAATCAGCCTGCTTGTATGTACTTTACACTGGATTGTTCACTGGATAGGGCAATATTGAATCACTTGATGCTCGGGATTCGTGGGAGAGAGGTAAGTAAACAAAGGAGCACACCTACCAGAGAGATGGTTAATAGTGAGGAGCTGAGGCCCTCCACCTTAGATGAAAGCATGAGATATTTATTTCCTGCATCACTGGAACGCTATTTGTTCATTAATGTTGACCTTATTGGGTATAGCACTGTTCAGAGGGTTGCAGGTTTTGTTCAGCCATGTGCAGTATCCTTCTCCTATACAAGTGACAGTTTTATACAAGTCCACTGCTCTGTTTAATAGATCATCTTTCCATCTCGTTATGCTCTAGTTCTTCTCCCTTTATCTTTAGATCTTTAAGTCTTGACCTTCTTTTTATACCCTTGTCAGTGTGAAGAGACCCCACATCCAGACAACTGCTACACTAAAACTGTTCACATCTTCCTGTAACTCAGTTCTTGAAAATAAAATCCTCTCTTGAGACCTATCACTGTATTAAATAAATATGATCTTTGCATTTTGATTACTTTTATTTTGTGGTTTCTTTTGCTTACAATGCAAAACTGCAGTATCCTTGGACCAAATTCAGTGGAGACTGAAAGCTGAACAAAGTTCTGCTAAGTCTCTGTAAGTTTCACTAATCATCCTTATTTCCATGCGTAGGATCCTACCAAGCCAGGAAAGCATAAGGAAAGGAACTTCTCAGTTACAGACATTTTAAAACAGAAAATGAGATACCTTTTGATGGTGGGTTGATAATTTAATGCCTTAATTCACTATCCACTTAATTGAGGTTACACTAGTGAGAAAAAAAATTTATTTGCTTTAAAGTTAACAGGATAAGCAGAGGAACTGTGGTTGAGAGGAGACCTCCTGGGGCTCTGAGTGCCATTCACACCACTGCAGCTTATCACACCTCAGCATGATACTGTCCTAATTGCAGCAACTTGAGTGAGTACTGCCCCTTGTAAAGCAAAGTGAGTCCAGGCACAGATGTTATGCCACATTTTTTCTTTAATCCAAAATGCTTTTTCTACCCTTCTTCTATTGTTTGATTTAGACTCAAATCAACACAATTCCAAAAGGTAATTAAAAGTGCTGCCTGAAAATACTGCACTGCATGTTGGTCCTGGTGCCAGGTTTTGCCAAAGAGAAGCATAAAATGCAACATTTCTAAGATCATGTCCTTGAATAGAACAAATCTGCCCAGTTCCACCCAGACCACAGAAGCTGCATCACCTTACCCCTATCAGTCTCGAGCTTCTATTTTTATTCTGTCATAAAAACGTTCAGAACAATTGAAAAGGTATCTTAAGTGACAAAATTATAAGTATTCCATTAAATTATTCAAAATGAATTCCTTTAAGGGAATGTTTGAGTGTTTCCTCTCTCAGAATTGCTGAGGTCTACAGTTCTGGCTTCATGGGGAGCATTCCTGCAGCCAGAGCAAACTTTCCTGACTGTGGGTTTGGTATCTAGTTCTCAATCATCTTGTGTTGGAACTGTCCACCAAAATTTAGACTCAGTGCTCATCACCTCATCCCTGGGATGGTGTATTCCTTGCGTAGCTGTTGTAGCTGCTGGTAAGCAATGCCATTTGTAAAGTCAACGAGGTCTGTGAGGGGAAATGCAGAACGGGGAGACACGTGTTGCTTAAAATGTCATTCTACTGTAGAGTTACAGTCATGTCAAATGCAATGCGTGCCATAATATTGAGTGGGAGCAATTGCAACATGCATAATTTCTGCATTTCTTTCTCCTCTGCCTTTCTCCTTGGCCCAAGTTCTGTGTGCATATGTTATCCTGTGGATGAAAGCTAATATAATATGAATTAAAGAAAATTGCATGATTCCCCAGTGTCCAAATCACACAGATTGATTTGCATTTACTTGTAACTGAAAACACATGGTTAGTCACAGCTTAAGAAATATAAAAAAGATTACAGCAACCTCAGACCATGACTTGAAAGGAGTTATTCAGCCCTTGCATTGTATCATTTAGCTTCACAGTGGAGCAGATACCTAATCTCACATACAACAGGCCATCTATAATCAAAGAGTTTACTGCTCCCTAGCCGTCCTGGAATGATCACTTAAGCATTTGGCTTGACAGATATCCAAGGCTCGTTTGGCAAGAGGAAAGTAGCACCAAAGGGAAAACCCAGGTAGGAAAACCTTTAGGAGACTGATTGAAATTGCAGGTGACAAGGGGATTGATGGCAATGGCAATTAGGCGGCCCCTGGGAAGTAGACAACTGTTAGAGGTACAAAACCTGGATTCTGCATGTGATGCTGCACTCGTCCTCTGGTCAAGAGAGTGACCTGCTCTCTTCTCTCAGGCAACAGAGTGTTTTCCAGCAGGGCTCTGGCTCTGCACCTCATTGTAATTCAGAAAAGCCCAGCACAGAATATTTTCACTTTTCTCATACCCTGATGAGATTGTTCTGCCACGACGCAGTCAGTACAGTGCCTGAGAAAATTACTTTGTGAAACGCTGGGCTTCAAACCATTACCTGAACTATAATCCTTAGGCTGAATTTAAAGCATGATGTGCTGCAGGTGCTTCTGTCCTTCATTTTGCTTTCCCTTTCTTTCTTGATTTGTTTTATTTTAATTTTATTCTTTTTGGAAATTCTTTCATATTAGGGTTTGTTTGTTTTTCATAGTTCTGAGCTTGCCAAATTGATGGATAATTCTAAATAATGAATCCCATAACTGTGCAATTGAAATTATCTCAACCACCAAAATGTCTGTTTAATCTACATCAGAGTGCCTGCACTACTTTTGTGTCCAGATAAATCAGCTAAGCATAACAAAGTACCTCCAACACTCATTTCCAAAGATCTGAGAAGCGGTTGGCTTGTCTGAGTGTAGTTGTATGGCTGGCAGCTGTCTGGCAGTGTTCTGAGCAAAGAAAAGAATTATTTTATTAAACTTTATTAAAATTTGAGTTCTTGAGGTTTTTCTCATTTTGTTTTAATTTCTATTGCTAGTGAGTTGATATTCTCACTGAAGGAAATAACGATTCTTTCAGAAAAGAAAACATCTTTGTTTTCTCCTTCTTCAATTATCCTTCCTTTTTGAGTAGTTGGTATCTATCTGAGGCACCCAAAACCCCACAGACTTGGGCAAACTTCCAGTCTTGCTGAAGTGATGCCCAAATAGAAGAAATGATGCAAAAGCAATGTCAGTCCTGGTGCCCACAAAAGTGCTTGCACAAGATCATGCTCTGATCCAGAGGCAGTCAATTTCTGGAGTCAAATTCCCATCTGTGTCTGCCAGGGGAGGACAGCTCCGGACAGTCAGAGGAAGCATCCGCTCCACGATGCTAGGCGGAAGCTTAGGGGGAGTTCTCCATCCCCTATGATGGTGGGATTTGGGGTTCAGGCTCATCCAAAGCTATGCCATTGGACTTGAACCCTAGACTCCACCAGGAGAAGGAGGTGCTGGACCCAAGTGGGTGTAGAACCCTGCTTGGGCAGGGGAGATCAATGCGCTAGCTGACCAAAGGCTCCCCAAGCTCTGCAGACCTGACAGGGCCATTTCATGGAGCTCACATCTGTCCTCATCCCTCAGATGCCTCCTTGCACTGATGTGTCAATTATGCATAAACTGGGGAGAGGTTTATAACGAAAAACAAATGACCTTTTAATCCTTCCAGGGGGCTGAATGGAACTAATAACAACCTTAAACTGTATCCATCAGAAAGTTGTCTGGATCTATGTTTCTGCATTCCATTACTAATCTTAAAGAGGAAACAAACAAAAAAAAAAAATCCAAACGATGCTTTTTCTGCCTTTCATTCCTTGAGACAATGATCCCATTGTAGTTGTCAGTCATTAAACAATTCTCTTTGCAAAGAATATAAAGGAACCACAAAATCTGACATCCAAAAATGAAGAGATTCATTAATCACAAACACAATGAATAATTATTTTTAAAAGAGGAAGCACAGAAGGCCTCAGGACATGGAGCTTACGTGGTGGGATGTAGCAGCTGGGAGCATTGCAACTCCACTGGTGATGCCTGTCCCACTCAGAGCAATCTTTCCCAGGAGATGTTCTGTTGGGTTTTCCATTTGTTTCAATATACTTTTGTTTGTTTGCTACTTAGAGTGGTCCGACTGGCTGTATTACTCAGTAGGATGCTAATAAAATGTAATAGTAAACCTTAAAAAATGCTTATTTAAATGTACCATAGAAATGTTTCATTATTCCCTCTATAACTGTATGGTTTCTGTTTGAAGTGCTTTTGGATTGGACTCAAGGCATTTGAGAGTTTGCCAGGAAGGGGTGTAAACAAAGGAGGCGTGGAACTTTTTTTCTCAGAGAATGTATGGCAGATCCAGGGTGCAGCAGTGCCAGGATCTTTGTGCTTTAAATTCAAATTAGACACACAAAAAAAACCCAAACAAAAAGCCACTACTTTCACTCGAGAAAAAAATGTGTCGGGATCATCTTGTTGTAGAATTTAGATAAGAAATTATTTATTAATTTCTGTGGTTCATTCTGCCTGCTAGAACCAGTTTTTATGGAATATTACTTGTTATCTTTAAGTATCAGATAATTAGGCAGATTTGATTGTATACAGCAAAAAGGGATTCTGATTTTATGCTACTGCTTTTATAAATAGCCTTATATCAAATACATATTTACTGAAGCCCATTTTTTTATCAAGATGTGTCATACTGTCAAGAAATAGAGCTGGAAGGTCCCATTTGAGATTGTCTAGTCTGTTTCTGAACCCCCCAAACAGGAACAACTATTTTTGTTCACCTTGTTCATGAAAACTTCAAATGATAAAAACTGCACCACATTTCATGGAAATCTCTTCTATTGCCCAGCTATTTATCACCTATAGCTTTTTCCTCATGTTTACCCTACACCTCCTTTCCTGTGAGTTAGACAATAACTCATTAATCTTTGTCCAAGCCATAGAGAACAAAGAGAACAATTCCTTCTCTTTTTGTAGCAACTTTTCACACCCTTGGTATCTGTTATCTTCTTTTTTTCTAGCTGAAGCTGCCGAGTTCTTCCAAAAAGGATTCATTTTTCAGACTGTTGAACAATTTTGTGCTCTCCATTTGATACTCTCTAATTAGCCACTCCTTTTTAAAATACAGTGCCAAGGGTATCAGGTGAGAAGCACCGTCTTGGTGTAGCTACATGGAAGGATTATTTCATGTGACTTTTATGTGCAACTCTCCTGTTTACACAGCCCACTCTAATATTTATTTTTTGCAGTCGTGTGACAATGTTGACTCAAGCTCAGTCTGCAAACCTTGGTAACCTCCAGATCCTGTTTCACAGGGTGATGCCCAGCAGACGTTTTGCATCCGGTGTTTGTACAGTTCATTATCTCCACTTAGAAGCGTCCACTTTTCTCTGTTTTCATTGAACTACATCCAGTTTTTCTCAGCTCATTTCACCCATTTGTCAAGCAGATTTTAAATTCTAACGCAGTCCCTCAAAATGATTGCAGTTCTTCTGCTCTTGATACTTGCCCATTAAAGACCTGCCATCATGCCTCAAATTAGGGGGTAATCTTCCTCGCCAGTAAGCCATTTAGCAAAGTATCTGTCCAAGAGCAAAGGGACACCTGTCACATGCCCTGGTAAACCGAGAAGAAGGTCGGCTTCAATCATGGCTCACACAGGTTCTGAAGCAGCCATGTATTTCATCATCAAGATGGCTTTGAGCATAGAGGGAAGGACAGCATGGCCCAAGCCCAGGACTGTCAGTATTTTATCTAGAATTGAGGAATTTTTGTGACCCAGAAACCATCAAGTAATCACAATCTGGTGCTGGACACTCCACAAAGACACAGTGGAAGCCGTGAGCTGTGCTAATGAGCCAATGGCACAGGAGCCATGTAGCAACTGCCATGCATATATGTGAATGCGTTCTGGTATGAAATGGACTCAAACACATTATTAAAGTCAATTATGTCTTAATATTCCATATTTATTTCTATTTATTGTATATGCATATCTTTTACATAGTAGGAAAAAAATTTAAAAGCCCTGCTTACTTCATTTACAGACTATTGATACTGTGCTACCTATAACTGATGCAGAGGAATTCATGGTACAAAGCATTCTCCTAACTCCAGCCAAACGCATGTTGCATCTCCCTCTAGTGGCTTAATCTATGTGTCTGTTCTCCAATGGTAAATCTATGTATGGTACTAATTCCACGTCTCACGAACCAAAACATAGTTCACTCATACAGAAAAAAAAAAAAGATTATTTATGAATACATATTTATTTTGAGGTATATTCTCTGTCTTTGTTCCTGCTTAAAGTCTGCCTGAATTCTGTACTGCAGCACAACCAAAGTCTGGCTTTTGCATTCAGAAAATCATGATATACATAAGGATGAAAATGTGGATTTCCAGTCTAAAATTACTTTGATGGTAAACTAGCAGAAACAATGAGACAGAGGCCAAAATTCAAGTCTGTCAGACAGCTTTGAAGTGTATGTTTTCATTTTTCTTTAAAAGAGTGGAAACAACTCAGAGAACAAAAAGTGTTTTGTGTACCAGACATATGCTGGGAAGCTTTACAGGTGCTGTAGTTTGAAGTGGTGGTGTATGCTCAGATCTGTGTCTAAATCACTTGTCTAAATCACTCCCACTCAAGCCACTTGTTTTCAGACTTGCAGGTGAGTCATCATCTAGCTAATCAGCTATAAAATGAGTCAGTCATGACTCCAAGTAGTATGTCCCTTCTCTTCCCATCATTGAAATGTGCCATATGCCTCTGAGCGCAACATGACCATCCTATCTGAAAGCCAACAACTTAACTACCCTCTGAATTCATTAGAAATTCCATGCCTCTCTCCAGCCCTGTGTCCTTCCTCCAGAAGACACATAAAAGCAAGGTCTTGGGCTCGTGTGTTAATTAACATTCCCCTAGACCTTTTTTTTCAAAACTGGAGATAATAGTCCTGGTTTGCTGGCCAACTTCCAGTGTGCAAATTGCATTCAGCTTACCTCAAACTCCCCTGGCAGCTGGAGGTGGCTGAGGTATTCAGAGGCTCCCTGTCCTTTGCTGTGCTGTGCACGCAGAATGAGCCAGGCTGGGAGCTGAGCAACAAGGGGATGGGGGAAAGCTCCCCTTTAGGATAATGTAGCAGCTAAAGGTATAGTCAAAGAGGAACTGATAAACAAGGAGCTTACCCACTGCTAATATGGAAAGAAAAGAGTTTATTTACTTCCCACTGACTAGTCTCTGGCAATAAATTAACAAGTTTTCCCATTTCTCTTCTTTTTTTTTTTTTTTCGGTACACAGCTGCTCTTATAAATCACTAGCCATAAATCTGAGAGAGGAGTCTGTAACAAAGCCATAATTAAGTCCTATAATTTAGGTGTAATTGCGTTAGTTTCTGGGTCTAAATTCTCGTTCTCCACACTCCTAGACAACAGGTTGTTTTTTTCTAATGTACAGCTAGTTGAAAACTCAATATACTTATTAAATCCAGGTGGTTTTGATGTTGTTGTTTTTTAAATAAATGTTGATGTTCAAGTACTTGTAGTTAAGCCTTTTTAGCTTTGGTATGAATACAAATTTTGTTTAGGATATTCAGTTTGTGCCCTGAAACTGTTTTTTAAATACTTGTCACAAAGGACTTATTTATCCCCAAGAGAGAAATACAGATTGCTCAGGGATGTTGTGGAGTCTCCATCCTTGATGATACTTAAAACCCATCTGAACACAGTCCTTGGCAGCCTGCTCTAGGTGGTCCAGCTTAAGCAGGGCAGTTTGGACCAGATGACCTTGAGACATCCATTTCAACCTCAACCATTCAGTGATTCTGTGAATTTTCACCTCATTTCACGCTGTTGAAGCTTAGGGACCAGAAACAAAACCCAAATGTAAAGATGGCAAAGAGTTGTCAGGAGACAACTTGTAGTTTCACTGTCAAGGTACTGACTTTTGTCTAAATACAAAAGAGAAAACTGAATGTGCGCCAGAATCTGTGGATCATATCAGATGTTATCTAGATCAGTCTATTGTGATGATGACGATGCTGTAAGTAGAGCTAATAAGAAGAAAGTGAGTGTAAGACGCCTCTCCTTCACTCATCACACTGAAGATTGCACAGTTTGCTTGACAGCAACTCAGCAGAGGGAAAGGAAGGACATGAGGCAGCACGGAGGGCAGCATAGTGCAAAGATTCAGTCCAACACAAAATAACTCCGTAAGAAATCAGAGTGAATATTTCAGACTTAACCCTGAGATATTGTGAGGCCTGGGTTTCTGCCAAAATCATGCAGTCCTTTTGCTTCAATACAACAGGTTGATCCAAATCTAAACTATTCTGTTCAGATTTTTTAGGTTAATAAGTTAAATTAACAGATTCTAAAGGACAGAAAAGACCTTTCCCACAGAAATCTCCAAGACTTCCTCACTTGATGGTTAATTCTTTCATTACAGTCTTATCTTACATCATTTTCTCAGAAACTGGCAGGATAGGACACCTACTAACTTGGTTTTGGTTTGTTCATTAGGCCATCAATGAGAACTAGTACCTTTCTCCTTGAAGTTTTACATCACTGCTTATTTCAAACTAAAATGGAATTGCCCATCCCTGGTATTAGCTTTTCAAACAAACTAAGTGATATTTATGACAGCCTTGTGTATTTATCTGCAAGATGACTTTATTTGTCCTAGGTTGTGGTTCCCTGCATGATCTTAGATTATTATGATTTGTTTGTTTTATCCATTTCTCAAAGATTTATATTCTTAAACTCCTCCAGTGGCACTAACAAAGATTTGATAACCCAAGCAATAAATCAGTTCTGCTTTTAAGTTTCTTATAAAACTTCATTACCAGTGAAATTAATCACTGTAGATTTTAATGCAAAAAGAAGACAGAGGTTGGTATTTGATGGACTGTGTTCAAAAAGCTGGGCAAGCTTTATATCACTCTATATGATAATAAAAAATTACGATGTAAGACCAAGGTCATATCATAACATGTGAACAATAGCACTGTGTGCTCATGATGCACTGACAAAGGATGCTGGTTCAGCTTTATAGCTCATACAGTAACCTTTCTCTACTTCATATACACTCCTAATACATTTGCAGTTCAGCTACTACTAGAAAATAGACAACATTTTAGGAATAAATAGCTATATTTAGTTCCAGTTAACTCAACAAAAGCCTGACTTACACGCCTACATGAATGTCCTAGATCTATGTTCAACTGAAGTGATGTAGTCGCTTATTTATATATTACGATTTATATCCTTTTTTATCTGTCTTGCTCAGTGCTTTGGAATCCCTTGAAAGCTCCAGAAATAAAGTAGATTCTGCAGGCAAAAGAGAACAGCATGGTTTGCTATGTTCGAAAATTCTCTGTCAATGGGAAGGAGTAATCACATTGAGAAGCTGTTCTGCTTACTATTGGAAATGAATATATCACTCTTTGTTTGTTTGGGTTTTTTGTTTTGCTTTGTTTTCTTTTTGTTTTTCAGAGCAGGAAAATAAACCTTATATAAAATATTTCCAGCTAGTATCTATTGGTGCATGAAAGACTAATACAGGCTTGTCTGGAATGAGCCGAAGGAGGAGTGTGTCCAACTGTGGCTCTGAGACAGGGAAAGAGAATTGTTTAACAGTGCCTCTCTTTCTGCTTGTCCATGAAGTGCTCAAGCACAAAGAGCCGCTTACACTTTCACAGTCCCCCATCTACTTAATTCTGCCTTGCAATCCTGGCAAATGACTAGCACACAGCTGAAACCTGCACGAAGCTTTCTTGGCCCAGTGAGTTGAAGCCATTGGACCACAAACATAAACAGATGTTTGCACATGTGTGTGATTCACTCAGAGTAGCTGGTTAGGTTTGGATATGTAGCTTATAAATACATAAAGGATGAAATTATGAAATTACATTAGGAAATTAATCATCTCAAAATCTGCCAAGAGGCAACCTGTTCATTACAGCTTTTTAGGTCTTGAGTTCTCTCTTTTTGGTAATGCTCAATTGAGACTACACTAAAAATCACTAGTATTTCACCCACTAAATAACTTAATTATCAAATAGATGGTACAGTACCACGTACCACAAGCACATTGAAAAAGAAGTATGCTGTCTCTTTCAACATTGTCATTAGAGCCAGACTCTGAGCAGCTGGAAAAGGTGAAGCTGTGTGACTGCACCACTTGGCAACAGCAAAGCTTAACCACTTAATGCTGTGGCAGTGCAGTGGGAATCTGCAATTAGAGACAAATAAAGTTGTGTTCAGGTGATTTAATGCAACACACACAGCATATTTCATCTCTTCTAGTAAAATGAGAACAGATTTGAAGATGTTAGTCGTAAAACAGGAATTCGAGTAATAAAAATATTCCAACGTGGGCAGCACCAAAGCAAGTCTATACAGCTGCTTTGCAGAGTAATTTCATGCAGTCGTGGGTGAATGTGATCTTTTTTACCCTTAACATGCAAGAGGAGATGGCAGATTTAAGTGCTTCGTGTGATTAAGTAGACAAGGTGACCATTTTTCTGCATTTATGTAGAAGCAATAAAAACGTGTGCTCATGCACCAAATCCTGGGGTCAAATCTGCAGTTACTATTCAGGCAAGACTCCTATTGACATCTGTAGTTTTATTGAATGTGGGCAGTGAGCCTTCTCCCATGCTCCGCGCCTGTCCTCACATGTTCTTAAATAGCACCATCAGGTGGCTAAGTGGGAGAGGGAAAAAGGCAAAGATTCATGTAGTCATTTGAATGCCTCAAGACCATGGCTGCTCCTTTTCGGACCCCCAAAATCATGAGAGCTCAGCATAGGAGCCTAGAGGGCATTAGGACTGTCAGTCCCATGAGGTGGAGTCTTGCAGGAGGATTTCTGCTGAGACAAACTGCACTGCTTGGGCTTGACAGCATTCAGTGAAGTTTTGGGTGTGTTTATCTTTTTTTACCCATTATTTTTTGGCTGGCTTAAAACAGCAAGTAGTTCAGCACAGTGTGAAGTCCTAAAGCTTGAACCTTTAGAGGATCATGCTAAAAGACAAGGACACATACTCCAGTGTTGTGTGCCTGCTCACTGACACTGCCAGAGGTGATGCATGAACAACAGTAGCCCATTGTGTCCTGTTTCATGTTGAAATTAAACTGTATGGATTCTATCTATTAAAAATTGTCTGAAACGGGAAATAATTTATTCATATCAAACCCTTTTTCATAAGTTCAGTCCCCTCAATAGAGAGAGGAGAGAGATGGGAATGTGCTCTCAGCAAAACATGCCCTCCCCTCTGGAGCCCAGCAGTTTTACCCAACTCTTTGGATCCAAAGAAACTGCACACCAAAGTACCACGTGGTGCTCTAAGCCTGCCAACACTTGTACTGTCTAATTTCTGACTTGAATAATAATAGTGAAACATGATTGAGCTGCTTGACATTTACAAAAAGGTGCTTGTTAAAAACAGTTCCTCCCAACTTAATTAACACTAAAACCCTTTAGGTGTTCCTCCAAGTACATATTAAAACAGCTGTCCTTTTCCCTCAAATGGAAGTAAACTACAAGTGAGCTTCAATAAAACCAATGGACTATGACTTCTTCCAAGCACAACAGCAATGAAATGTTACTGCTGTAATATCCAGCTAAATAAAGATGGGTGAGCAGGCTGGGCCAGCTGCAGTGGCAGATGCAGACAAGATCGTGGGCTTTAAACAATGCTATCACTGAATAAACACAGACAAGGAGATAACATTTCTACACCTCCCCAGTTTCCGTGAAATTAGTTCTTGTTATTCTAAATCCAAAAGCTGATAATCCCCTCAGTATAAAACGAATGGTGGTAATTGTTCCATACATGGCAGGATAAACTACCATTAGTCATTAGTCAGGAATATTTGGAATTATGTGTCACCCAGCACTGGAAATTGCATTGCATATTTGAGGAGAGTCGACGCTTCGTTGGTGAGAGAGATCACATATTGCTTTCTATATCACCATGTATGCCACATTTCCCTTCATAAGACAGTTAATGCATGACTTAAAGGCCACATCCAAACTAGAATCCTTTCTCATGGAAATATCCCAGTAATTACCAACATAAGAACTGACTAGAGAAGTAAGAATAAGGAATTCAATACAAACACAGTTTTTCTGTGTTAGACTTGGCCAAAAAGATAAAAAGTACATAATTTACATTATATTGAGATTTTGAAATTAAACACCATCCGAAATAGGTCAAAGTTCAACAGTTTCTTCAGTTTGGCTCTTGCATATTATGTCATCTAACAGTATCAATAGGAAAAAAATCAGAATTAAAAAAAAAGGCAACAATATCCATAAAGCTTTTTCAAAATTGTTCTGGTTATGTGAAATGTTTAAATATTATTGCATTTTCCAAAACTAAAAGAACTACTCTTTAGTGTTGTGAGATATTTGACAAGGTAGATGCAACAGAAAATAAATGCCAAATAAGTATTAAAATTTATCTTGCATCTCAAAGTGTCAAAATGTACAATGGTCCAAGCTCAGATTCTTACAGTACCCTACAGCCCACTGGTGTTCATGGGGTAGTTTGGATGCATATTTGGTCCTTTCAGCATTTGTTTTCTTTTATCCTCCTTAAAACTGAACTTTTCGCCCCTTTAAAAATGGCTTGGCAAGATAAGAATCTGTGTGGTTATAGGATATAATAATGTGTTCAGTAATGATGGGAATTACTTGCTTCTATTAAATAACAGCATTTTACCCAACAAGAAGTTCCACTGAAGTCAAAAAGCCACTTGACACTTGGGTAATAAAGTGCTCCCATACCATAAAGAAGATGATTCAGTCCTACCCCTTTGCATTTTATTGGATACTATTTGGCCAGCATCTGAACACATTAAGTACTACTATTGTGGAAGATAAATCATCACAAATTCACTATGTCATCTCAGTTTATTTTTATTGTGTTTGCAGGGAAGGAGCTTTAAGTTCAGACAAATATTGAAGATGACTCTTTCACAGAAAATAACCAGTCACTGGGAAATAAATGAAATGTGCATAGATATTGCTTTCAAAGATAAACTTGGTTGCTGGGTTTTTAAGGGTGCAATGAAAACAAACCAACAAAATAAAAATCAGTTTATCTTACAGGAATTTGCATGGAACCCATGGAAGAGAACTGTGAAGATTTGGGTATGCCTGTAGGGCTTTCAAACTGCTCCCAAAGACAACGGTCAAGCTCCATAAGCAAGAGCAGGAGGAGGCTGCCTGTGTGAGAAAGGCTCTTACTGTCTCCCTTTTGCTGTTTCATATCCTGCATCTTGCTCCCCAGTGTTTGTTGGTACCAAAGAAACTTTATCTGGCTGTAACATCCCCATCTTTTTGCTGGAGGAATGTCAAAAGTTATGGGAAGAGTGAATATCTTTTAATATAAATGAATGGGAGAAATAAATGGAGAAGCAGAAGAGATCCCATAGTTTTGCATAACTATCCTATAGCAATCAATTTGGGATGACAGACACTGATACCTGAAGGGTAAATATATTTATTAGCCTTTGGGTCAGACAAGGCAGTTTATCTTCTAAGAACAACTCCAGGGAACATTTCCTTCCCTCCCTAGCATCCTATTACTGTATTATAAGAGGAGGGAGTGATTGTTTACCACTGCTTATAACATGTCACCAAACAATTAAGCCTCCTTCAAACTTACATGATGGATTTGCAAGGAATTTGCTTCGCAAAGTATTTCATGCATAAAAGCTTACCAGATATCAGTTACCTGTTTCACAAAACCCAGGGCAGCCCTCAATAAAAAGGGTTCAGACTGTTGTTAACTTAGAGGCACATATTTCTACTTAAACAGAATGTTTTCTAGAAAAATTTACAGGCACCAAAGCTAATTACATAGTCCCAAACTTCTCACAGAATCATAGAATGGTATGGAGCATTTAAAGACCATCTAGTCCATTTGTTTCTGCTTTAGGAATACTCTTAGTTGCTTGATAATATAATAAAATTATAATTCTCCATAGCAACATTATGGTTCTTCATGATGGAAATGAATGCATGACCTCACAAATTCTTCCTTGTAGGCTGAAAAGAAACTGACATTTCCTTAAACTCAGCTTTCCTAAAGTGATATCAGCTGTGTCAAGAGCAGTGATTAAGAACCATACAAATGTAATAAAGAGTTAATTCAATTTCATGCACTGCAATTTCTTAATCCACAATTTCCAGGGAAAGATGGTCTGATATTGAAGAGACCAGCTTAGACAAGAGAGAGACAGGTTTGGTTCTGGGTTCTTTCTACCTGACTCCAAACTTGTAGCCTGTTTGAACACTTTTTGTTTTGTTTTTCCCCCAAGCAGCCAACAGAATTAGCTAGAAAGAAACAAAACATCTTGACTTACGTTAAACAACCTTAGCAGTATTACAGCCTCCAGCACTGAAACTGTTGTTTTCCATGTACTGATAATACTGTCTGTTTCTATTCAAGAAGTACTACTAATAATTTATTTCCAGATAGATAGATAGACAGACAGATGTTAAGATCAGTTTAGAGCTGGTTTCATCTGTACATTATCTGACAGGCCAGAAGTTGATTTTCATCCACAGCTGTGCACATGCATATCCTCACAGCTCAGAGCAGGGAGAGAGGATAATCTGCAGTTAACACACACTGGTATGACCATTTTAATATGCTGGGAAACCTGAACAGATTTGCTAACCAGAGAGAGTTTAGTAGATCACAGGTTATCCAGCTTCTTCCAAATTACATCAAGGAACCATGCAGAGTTGCCACTGAGAGCCAACCGCATCCTCTTATACTCCCTACATTGCTGATAAAACCTGAAAACATTTGCTCTCATGTTAGACCATAATTAGTTTTTTTTCTCATTTTTCAATTTTCATAATTATTTTCAGTGATTTATCAGGGCTGCAATTTTTCTGCTTTGTGTTTATATACAGATTGACTGTTTGTTCCTCCCAAGGACATTTCCTTCACTGTCAGACAATGACTGGATCATATAAGGGGGGTTTAGACCCTTTTGCTTCTTTTCAATTAGTAAACAGACTGAAAATGGAAACAAAGCGTATTATTTATGCCTTTCTTTCCTCCATTACAGCAGCTTTCAGAGAAGCCAAACAAAGTATTTTTTAGTACTTCACATAAGTATCGTTGTGCTTAGTGAAATTATGGAAATTTGTTAAAGAGCTGGCTGTCTATGGCTACTGTAACTCACACGGAAGTGGGGAGTAGCCACAAATAGAGGGAGTCCATGCAAAGTTGCCCATGCAAAGTTGTATTAGGTACCTCTGCATAGAGACCAGTTCTCAAAAGGCACTGAGGGTACATGTTGTAGGTGTTCTGTACCTTCAGGAAGGATCTGTAAGCTAGGTCCATTTATGCACCACCGGAGCAGACTTGGAAAAAGTCTCGTACTTTGAATATATTTTTCTGCATATCAAACCCATTACTTAGGTGGTTTCAGTGTGACTTGAGCCATCCTGAACAACATGGCCAGAAAAGCAATTTTGCAAAGATGTAGATGTGTGTAAATATTCATTCCTATATGGTTTGTCTTGGGGTAAAATTACAACAGGAAGCCTGAGAGCAGCTAAGGGAAACCTGTTGCACTGAGATCACGTTTCTTTGACTTACAGGATGGATACTATATATTGTAGGAATATTACTGTCTAGCCAAAGCCAACAGCATGGCTGCAAAGTTTGGGCTCAGCATGGCTGAGCCTGCCCTTTGCCTCTCACTATGGGTCGAACCAAAAATATTCTGTTACACAAGTGAGAGCTGTTGAAACCTCCTTTCCATCTCCAATTCCTCCACCTGGTGCCCTCCCATGTGTGCTATTTCAACATGTGTGAATAGCACATTGGAATGTATAAGAAAGTGAATTTATTTCTATGTGATGCTCCTGAAACAGTATCAGTAATCCTTCTCTTTCTTATTTGTTTTACTAGTGTTGCATTTCTATATATTGAAGTTAACATTGTCTGCTCAGAGCTCGTCTCTCATAAAATAGGTAAAATTATGGCTGTGTTTTCCTTCCTCTTTCCCTCCCTAATGGGACTGTTGCCATTTTGAGTAATGAATCTCTACTTTGATTCCTCCTTCTTTTCTGCAACAACAAAAGAAGAAACTGGACTATAAATCATTCAGAAAAATAAATACCTTTTTTGACTGTTATGCCTGGTTAAGTGTTCTTTATGTTTATGCTCTTCTCAGGAAAAATAAAATCTGGATTAGCCCTTTAGCTTAGTTAATTTTTGCTTTTAATTTGAAAATTCATTGAAAGAAAGGATTATTGAAGAGTTAGCCAGGTACCCTTGAAGAAAGGTCAGGCAGCAGGCCCATCCAGTTCATAATTCAGCTAAACATGACCAGAAGCCAGTCAAACGTCAGGCAATCAAACCACAGTTCTGAGATATATTTTTGCAATTAAAGATGATCAATGGATATTATTGCACAGAAAATACCTACCCTAAAAAAGGAATGAGCAAATAAGCACACAAAATATGGAAACCTGATTACTATGAAGGCAAAGCATCTGTGAAAAGTTGCTTGGGTTAAAAAAGCAGAGTGAGTATTTTTAAAAGACCACTCATCTACAAACAGTTACATTCATCTATTTCAGATGTTCAATATTTGCAAAAGAGTAACTGCAATACAAGGGAAACACAGCTGATTTGTACCTCAGACCAGCAGCAAGTTTCTGTTCCAAGATGGACATAAAATCTCGATTTTCAAGAACTCAGGTCTCCTACAACTAATTTACTCTGTCAAATGTGAATTTTGCACATCTTGAAAGTATTATCCAACATGTTACATGGGGCAAATGCTGCCAGTGTTCATTGCACTCCCTGAATGTTTGGCCCTAAGGTCTGACTGCTGCACATCTGGGTGTTGCCACCTCATCAGGGAGTATCACCACTGCCAGTGTGAAGGGGTCTCCAGAGATGCCTTCCAAACTGGGAGGGGGACAGCTGAGTATATCAAGGTAATATTCCTGAAGTGGAAGAAGGGTTCACTGAGCCTGTGGAGTGGCAGCCCATGGTGGTGCAGCTTGGGAATGATGCCAGGTGGGATGTCCTGCGACCTTAGCAGCTTCAAAGCAGAGCAAGGGAGATTGATGTTAATTTACCACACTTAGTTAAACAAGAATAGAAACAACTGAAAGCAGAGATTATCCTAAATCAGTCCAGGTAGAGACATTGTGCCATCTCTTCTCTTCTTCAGCTGTCTTAATGCTTGGCTGATAACAACCTAGTTCTGTGGCAACAACTGGGCATGTCCTCTGCGAGCTCATAACCTGAATACTGTTGCATTAGTTGCAACACCAACCTATTCTCTCTGGTGGCCAGTGATAGGACCTGAGGAATGGCATGAAGCCCATGTTCCCTTCAAGGGGAGGTTTGGATTTGATACTGGGAAAAGGTTCTTCACCAAGGGGGTGGTTGGGCACTTCCAGCACCAACACTGACAGAGTTCAAGGGACATTTGGGCTATGATATCGGGCACATAGTGTGGTCTTGGGATTGTCTTGTGAAGGTCTGGGAACTGGACTTGATGATCCTTGTGGGTCCTTTCGAACTCAGGATGTTCTATGATTCTATAGTTCTATGATTATTCTTCCCTTAGTGCTATGTAATTGATCCACTTCGAGCCCAGTCCTGCATCCAGTTTTTTGGAGCCAGAATGAATCTCATCATCCCCTTGAGATGGCCATTGAAAGTCTTGCCTGCATTCCTGAAAAAAACAGCACAAAGAGGGCAAACACTGAACACACACTGCACACCAGCCTGGAGTGAGGCCAGTGTGCATGGCCGTCCTCTGCTGCCATTCACATGTCAAACATGCAAATACAGCCCCATGCGGGTGGGATACCATTGCCAGTGCAGGCTGGACTCCACAAGTCTAATTGTGCATGAAGAGTTGCCTTCTCCCAGCATCAGGCAGGGCAGGTCTGGTGACAGGCTGCCCATGAGGCTGTATCTGGAGAGGAGGCAGATCACACAGTACCCTCAGCCCCTTCAGAGACAAAACTTTGAGCTGCACAGTCACAACCAGAGTGCTACTTCTCCATTGTTATCCTTTGTGGGTTATTTTCAATACACTTCTCCTGGAATATGATCAGCCTTCTAAAGCAATTGTAAAAGGCCTTTTGTTCTTGGTTATTTGCAAAAACAAACAAAAAATATGATAATGAATAATATAATTCAAAAAGCAGAGAGAAGGCATAAGTTTTCTGTTTCCTGTGATCTCTCATTCCAGAGATGTTTCATTTACAAGCTATATGTTTGACTGGCCTGAACACCGAGAGCTTCAGCCAGTCTGTGGTAATTATTAAGCTATCCTGTGCAGAATACAGCATGTTTTTACATTTCCTGTCAACTGCTGAGACATCTGATAAAACATGCAATGAGCTTTGACAATCATGCATTCCAGTGTTTACCCACTAGTCCACGTATCAGTTTTCTTAAATGTCTTTACGCTCATTCCATCTCCAGGCATGTGTGTTAATCGGGACACACTGCTGTGCAGATGAAATATTCTATCATCTGCAAAATATATTAAAAATAGAAGGTTTAAAACTTAGGTTAATGAACACCTGTAAACTTTGAGAGTCAATTCAAGACCTTAGAAGAAAACCTTTGGCCTCCTAGCCAAATGCATATCTAAAGGGAAATGAAGTTAAGACTAAGAAAGCTCAAGACTGCATTCAAAGCCCTAGTTAAAGGACATTGCAGTTGTTTGCACTTAAAACTATCCCATGAAGACTGTTATTTTCCTCAAATTTTATTAATATAATTTACCAGTTTTCTAGTGAGGGAAGAAGCTTCTTTTCTGTCAGTCACTGTTCTGGTCACATTAAGTATCCTTTAGTTTTAGCAGTCACTGACTGCACAGAAGGTTCACTGGTTGTTGCTCCAGGCACAAATATCAAGAAATGCTTGAAAACATTCTAAGTGTGGGAAGAGGCTATTTATCAAACATACTTAGTTGGTCATCCCAAGTAATAAAGACCTACGGAGCCCTGCTCGGGGCTACCCTGCCCCACTGGCTCCTCTGAGCTCCTGCTGCAGTCCTGCTCCTGCTCCTGGCCATCAAATGGGGCTGCAGAAGAGCAACCGAGAGGTGCAGGGCAGTGGCCAGGAGGAGAACCCATGAAGAGGCTTTGAGGAGGAGGAGGGAATCCATCTAGACCCTCCTGGTGCTGCAGAGAGGCTACAGGGACATGCAGGACATCTGGAGATTCATGGTGTCAGTGAAAAGGAAAGCGTCAACACTGCTCCAGGGCAGGAGGAGGAGCTCAGTGCTGAGAGCCAGACCCATCCCGGTGGTGCAAGAGGAATTCCCTGCTCTGGTTGAACCATCGCCTGGAGCTCCTGCGCTGCTGCCGGGAGAAGAAACGCCCGGACAGCTTTGCCAGAGGCACAGGGAGGCTTCACACACACAGCTTGTGGGGCTCCCACTTTATTAGGACCATGTATAGATTAGCAGTAGTGAGTTTGTAGGTAGTGAATAGTTAGTTAGGCCATTGATCCCCAGTAAGGGGGGGGTGTGTAGAAGGTTTGGGAAAGCACAAGCCATTAAAAACACTGTATTAAGTAATCCCAAATTAGGGTCAAGACTACCTAGTGAGAGAACAAAGACAATTATTTAAGTCATCGGTTTGAGACCCACAGTACCAATATTGAATGCTTTCAAAGACTCAGAGGAAATGGGTTTTGTATCAGCTATGTATGCAAATATGTCTCACAAAAGATTCACCTGGCAGTGGCAAATAACTTAGGCAGAAATTTTAAAGAGTCACCTTAAAACTGTAAATTTACTGAGTAAATTATTCAGTATGGATTGTTCATGCAATTCTTCTTGTGATATGTGACAGGAATGAATTTAACTATTTTGAAACCTTGAACATGCTTCTTTTTTAGTCAGTGACGTTCCAGAGATAATAGAATTTATTCATGAAATTTACACTTCAGTGGTGTAAGAAGATATTACAAAATCATAAATGCAAGAACACAGAAAATATTGAAGAAAGTAGTGGCCTGTAATTCAACAGAAGATTTTGTTTACATGTTAAGCCATCATGAACTCAGTACCAAAAGGGAATATTTGGACAGGCCCATGTTGACATGCTGGTATTTTACAGAAAAGGCAGTAAAATCACTGTCCTTGGGATCCCCCTTTAAGTGACTGGCCCATAAATGGGTGAAGAGGATATAAAAACTCTGTCTAATTCCATGGGTTTTGAACAGTGCCTTTAATATTATTTGACAGTTGAAGCAATTTAATCGAATTTCAGAAATGGTACTCTCTTCTGTAGCAAGTTGGACATGCAGGAGTTGATCATATTTTATATTTGAAGGGAAAAATACTTTAACACCCTTAAGCAGCCTTCACAGATTAAGAATCAAAGATGTCTTGCAGTCTGCCCTTAAGCAGAATACAGGCCATGGGTTCTCTCGTTTGACTCAGTCTTTTAGAAAGATTGTTTTAGAGTTGGGGTTTTTTTAGTGACAAAGAGTCAAGAACAAACCAAGCAAGTTGTTACAGTGAATAATTCACTATCTCATCATATTCCTTACTTCAAATTTATCTAATATCTACCTGGTTTACAAAAATATACATAATATTTCAGTAATCTCCAGTTACTCTATGCGCACAGACAGGGACTACTCTGTCCCTTTTGCCATCATCCCTCCTATTGTCAGATTGTTATTTGTAATAATCATGGAGCAATTCTAAGGACTTTTTTCCAGTGTTGAAGCAGAACCTTAATTCTTCACTGCTGAATGCCTGGTTTTGTTGTTGTCTGTATCAGATCGTATAGTCTTCTGCTGCAATCCACTTATCATGCTATCCAGATCACTCCCTGTTAGTAATTTGTCTTCTTTGTTATTCATCATGTTCCAATTCTATGTGTCATCTCCAAATTTTGTCAGTAAAGATTTTAAATTTTCTTTCAGCTCATCAACATTGTTCAAGAGTTTAGGAAGATAAACAGCTCTCAGCAGCCTCTCACCAGAAATCCATATACTTTCTAACGCTTTCTTATCCCCAGTCATACTGTGAGACAGGCATTTATATCCATTTTAGGTGTGTCAGGTGGATTTTAATAATTCCTTTCACTTATCAAATAACACTCATACTATCCAAATGCCATGTAAGGAAAGAGTCAAGTGGATTAACTATTGCAACTACCACATAATATGTTTGACTGTTTTACTGGGGGATGTACAGCAAAAGTATGATCCTTAGAACATCTAGACATGGTACGTTATATCCACAATGTGACCTTTGTCAACCAAGTTTATAGAGTCATAAGCTTTTGGTCAGTTTGACAAGACTCATTTCCCTCTAACTCAACCTTGTTATTTTAGCCTCCTTTCTTTCTAAGTTAAATGAAACCAATATTAGCCAGATGTTATTTTGCTTGGCAAGAATTTCAGGGTTTTATCACCTACTCTATACCAAATATTAGACTAGCATCAGTTTCCCTTCAGCCTTCTGTATCTTCTCAACCAACAATATAACAAGCTCCTCAGATGGCTATGTAAGGTTTTTGGTTGCAAGCAATCCAGATGCAGTATTCAACTTTATTTTAATCTAATTTTTTCTTATATTAATTGATGGAAAAATCTATTATTCTCATTGGATTAAGATTTTTTTCTTTCTATCCAGTAAAGTAGCAGCACCATCATTATTTTTTCATACGCTCTTTTGTTCTTTTTAGTTTGGATTCTGCAGGCTTTGATTTGTTTTCCTTATTTTATCAGTTTTCTTCAATCCCCAGGTTCTAATTTCTGTTATTTGTAGTATATCCTCAACATGTCCATCTGTTGTAAAATTAGATTTTTTAGAATATATATTTCTTTCCCAACCAACAGACTGTTTTGATTTTTTTTTAGTATAGGACCCACGCTGTGCACTGAATTACACATATTGGAAAACAATTGCCTCTTAAAATAGTGGGGTTCTCAGACTTTTTTTCAAGTCCTCTCTGCAGGATACCTTCAGCCCCCACTGTCTTCTCTCCATCCTCCAGTACCAGACGACCAGTTCTCTCACTGGGGCATGTGCCCTGTGCAATTAGCAGAGAGCACAGACAGAGAATCAACTGGGAACAGAGTGGGGAGAAGATGAAGGAGATGTAAAAGTAGCACTTGAACTAAGAAATAGGACAGTAGGAGTGGGAGACCAGGGCTGTAATGAGCTCACCTGCTTATACACCCAAGCCATAAGCCTGAATTAGTTTCTCGATTATGTGGTCCTGCCCCAGTCAATTCTTTCTGGTCATATCTGCTCACTGTAGCAAATGTCCACAGTTCACCAAACGTCCTTAGACAATAATTTTTTATTTGTCATGTTGGTTATGATACCATATGAAGGCTCGCCCAAAGTACTTTCCCACTAATGGAAATCATTGAAAACTAGTCATTGAGCTAAACACAGCTTAAATTCCTGCAACTTGAAGCTTAAGGAAGCAATAACACAAATCTCTGTGAAAGCAAGTCACCATGATTTGTATGTGACTCTTCCCAGCTACTTGTAAGGGAAGAAGTTTTATGATCAGCTTGGTTTTCTTTTGCACAGGAGGTTTGTCTCCCTATTTCTTCTTCTGGTTTTTCTTAGTAGAGAGAGATAGTGGGTGTCTCTGGAGAAGGAGAGACCTGTGGGCACAAGGGCAGTTGGAGTGCAGATATTATGCCAGATGTGTTTTAACACAGCTGGCAGAATGCTATAAAACAGGATTTTTAGTGTTTGATTGAGGAGGGATTTGCATGAATTCCAGATGTTCACTATATGATCAGTCTTACTATGTATACAAGAAGTGTCCCCACGCACGTGTAAAACAAAGCCTGCCTAACCTAGGGAGTGAATAAGGGCATGCTTGCTTTCCTGGAAATCCTTTGTTTGCTTTTTTATTCAGATCTCATGTATCAGGTCATACACAGTTTTTGTCAGGCTCACGAGATTAATACAGGATTTTATGGCTGCTACGATGATGTAATACCTTGTTTTCACCAAAACTGACGAATCTGTATGTAGGAAAATTATGTTTAAATGACAATGACTTGAACTAACTTATCTGAGCTTAGAGAGATGGACACAGTATTTAAAGGCACAGACCAACCTTTGGATTGAAGATTAGGCAGTCTTCTCTACATGCAGGTCATGCTGTAATTGTTTCTAAAGCCTTTCTTGTCACGTCCTCTAATGTTAGCTACTGCTGGCCAGGGTCATAGACAGCACTGGATTCCTGTGTTGAAATGCTGCAGCAATGCCCGAGTTCATGTCAGTCACTATTAATTTATTTCATTATAAATCAGATTGAGATCAGCCCTTCATATTTTGCAGAGACCAGCACTTCTGCTCTTTCCAAAGGCATCGTCATTTTAGTGTTAAAAAGCCTGGTGCTTCCATGTAGTTCTAGTAAAAGCTGTGCATGAGGACTGTTCTCTAAAGACTAAGCCCTTTATTTTCATTCTCCACAAGCAATATTACAGTTTAAAACTACTTACAATAGAAAGATTACTAATAAATGAAAGAGAAACTGGGAGCTGGAAAGTACTGGCATTAAAGCAATGCACAAACCATAAATTTTAGCTGGAAGGTTTCAGCAAACAAATGCCAGCAGATTGGATTTGCTTTGTCTCGCTGAGTCTGAAGATGGAGCAGAGCGGGAGAGGACATTGGGTTTGTTGCTCACCCCTCAGGAGTTATGGCACTTAAAATTGAGTTTCAAGCCAGATATTCCAACTATTGAAGATGTAGCACTCAAAAGGAGCTCCACTGGCTCCAGCTGTAGTCAGATTTTAAAAGCATACATTTGCCTAATCACATTATAATAAATATTATCATCCAAGATTGTAAATGGTGTGTCCTGTTTGGGACTGTGTTCTGCTGTGGAGCACAAAAAAAGGGGCACGTTTACACAGAGATTTTAATCCTGATGTGGAGAAAGACACTGTGGGTAGTAGTTCTGGAACTTGAAAACTCCTGTGAAGTGAAGCCCATGGTGCAAACCAGATGTCTCCAAGGTAGCCAGGGCATTGGTAGAGACAGTTAGTGTCAGGTTGGGAATACAGTCTCCAGGCTGGTGCCAAACCCACAAGCTTTGCTGAGAGGCTGAGTTCCCTCACTGGTTCTCAGCCCCTCACCAGCACAGCTTGGCTGCTCCTGGTGCCATGGCCACAGCAGTGTGTGGACAGACAGACTCCTAGTGACTGTCAGGTGCTACAGGTATCACCTCAGTCCACGTTCCCAGAGGGGTCTGGAAAACAAAAAGCAAGTGACTGAAGCTGAGAACCAAGAATTAGGATTCTTACCATTATTTATGGTTTCATCATGAACTACCAAGCTTCAAATTACTCATCAGTAAAATGCAAATAACTGTTCCTCATGGGACTGTAATGTGATTCCACTCACCCTTTTCTATTGCTTTGCAATCCTCACATTAAAGCATTTATTTCCATGAAGGTGCTTTCTGGGTGGTTATTGTCTGAATAAAATAGAAGAAAGATTTGTTTTGTTTAACATTCACTGTCATGCTATTTGAAAATCTCGGTCTGTTTTTACCAACTGGCTCTTTTTTCTCTTCATGCAAGAAGAACATCCTGAATACCAAATAATCCGTGAAGTGTGTTTAAGCACAGTATTACTGGAACAAGATTGCTGCATCATTTGTGAACTTTCCCATGGGGAAACAAAAAGGCGAAGTTGCAATAAATCTCCAGGTAAATCTTGCTATACTGGAGATCAGTCAGAGACATCCTTCATTCAGAGGCAGCTAATTTATTCCTAAACCCAACAGAAAACATTGTTATCATTTCCAGGATTTTGCAGAGGATGAGAAAATTTCTGTAGTTGAATGCAAGAATATTTTTAGCTCTCTAATGACAAAATACAACTGCATTAGTTCTTACATCGGCTGTAAGGGAAACTCTGAGAAAGTAAGAGACTTAGCAGTGTCTGTATAAGAGCAAAATACTCCTTTTTGTAGAAGGATGTATGTGATTCCATGCAGTGACAAGGAGGAGAGTCCTACTGAGAAGAACTCATAGGGTGACATTTAAATGGCCTCTCCACTCTGTAGGTAGTTGAATAGATGGGTTTAGCAATGAGAAAAGGGATGCAAGTTTACACTGAATTATGCCTCGAAGTAGGAAGCTTTGTATTTAATGAAGTTTTTCGTTGTGGATTTTTAGCATAAAATAGTGTAAGTAGTTCTGAAAGAGTCACTTTTTTTTTTGTTGTTTGGTTTTGTTTTACCAGATTAAAGATTCACAAGTTATGAACCAAAAAGCTGTGATTTCCAAATGGCAACAAAACAGAGGGCACTGCTATGCTTTGGACTCCCACAAGGAGCTAGCTTGACTATGTTTTCTACCAACTATGATTGCAAAGAGAATAAAGTTTAGCTCATCTGTTTGTGAGTGTCTATAATAAAGATGGCTGCATCACAGCCATCTGTTGTCCGATCTAGTCGACTCAGTCAAAGAGGACATCAGGTAATTCAGCTCACCCTAAAGAATGCACTGCATTTTATCACTGGAATCATACCCAAATCTTCCTGAATATATTAGGAAAAAGTTCTTGACTGTGTGGGTGATGAGACCCTGGAAAAGGTTGCCCAAAGAAGCTGTGGATGTCCCATGCCTGGAAGTGTTTAAGGCCAGGCTGGATGGTGCTTTGTGCAATCTGATCTAGCAAAAGTTGATCCTGCCCATGGCAGGAAGGTTGGAACTGAATGATCTTCAAGGTCCCTTCCAACCCAAACTATTCTGTGATTCAATGATACTGAGAAAGACTTATTTGGATTCAATGAGAACTCAGAATGATGATCTTGGGTCAGACACTTTCATAGCAGTGACCTAGATCTCAGCAAGTTGGTTTGCATTAATAAAAATATTAAATACAAGTGGTCAACGTTTGCAATCCCCACATGTCCCTAAGCAGCTGTATCAATATACAGAGCTTCATGCCATGGGAAAAGGTGTGCATCAAGTACCATCTACCCTGGGCAACTCAAGATGTTATGAATATTTCCAGGGTGGTGGGAGGCGGGGAGCAAGTTGAAGTAGCAATAAACTAAATGGAGTGTTTTTTAAATGATTGTGTTTTCTTGCAAAAAAATCATGGGTTTTTGTGGAGAATTATTCTGGCTTGAATGTCTTTTATATGGTGGGAAGGCTGTGGGGGGGAGGATGAGAAGGGAATTAAAGCAACTGAATTGAGCCTGAATCAGAAAATCTAGTTCCTGTCCTTCATTATCTCTCTTGTCTTCCCCTCCTTTAAGAAACAGGCATAATAGAGCCTCAAATTGTCATAATTATGTTCTTTTGGATTGTTTTACAATTTAATTATTATTAAAGAACCTGTTTGGATATCAGTTACAGCAATGTATATCCAGCATAGCTTTTCCAATGCCATGACACTACAGTACTATAAGACTACAGTGAGCTCAAAATGAGCCCTGAAGCCTTCATTATTCTCTGAAAAAAACTGTAATTTCTTCTCATTTATCTCATTTTGAATTTCAATGAAGCCCTTAGTAATATCTCTCAATTCCAGTTTTAAGTATTGATAGTAACCTGCTGTGTGACACACATAATATCCAGCACTGCTATTGCACCAGATGAATCTGTTTCCAGTAAATAGGAATGAACTTGAAGTAATCTTTGAAAATGTATATTCAGTTGAGCTAGAGGGTATTTTGTGGTTAATGTCTGTAACTGTCGTAGCCTTGGATTCAAATCCAAATAAATTCTACTTCATACCAGTTCCTTTGGTAAATTGCCTGTATCATAAGACATCATTGCAACATAGACATATGACAGCACACAATGGGGAGAGTCCAGAATGCAGGTGATTTATAGAAATGGTGGATTGGGTAACTATCCAAACTTAATTCTTGTTTAGAGTTCGCTCTTGCCTTCCACTGCTGTAACACTGAGAATCTGAGCTGTTCCTCTGCTCTTATCATGAGGGAGGCAGCTGTGTGGGAGGTTTGGATGCAAAGAGTATAGAGGATCAAGCCTTGACTTGGTATGTAGCTGTTAAAATTGCTTAGGGCCATATTCAGATCAGCTTTTGCGAGTTGCTACTCCATTAGTGTAATTTAGGGATGTATTTAAAAGTATAAAGAATCCTCTCTTTTCCAACCCAGTGTCTTGATTTTAAACAGCATTTTGAAGAACTGTAAGTGAATCCACATCCAGAATTACAGTGCCAGTAGCAACTCTCAGAAATGTCAGTAAAGATAACTCTAAATCTGACATACTGTTAAGTTTGGATCACTCCCTTGTCAGTGAGACAGAACTTCTTTGCAAAGCATCATTAGCTCATGTCTCCTGTAGGCAGGAGCAATGACAATTTCATATTAAAAATATATATTAAAAAAAAAACAGAAGAAGAAAATAAGCCAGTAGTAATGACTGGGAACATTTGTGGAAAGGAACAGCCTACTGTGTTTATAATAAGACACACTAACTCCTATAGTAGCAAACATAATCCTTTAAAGACTTTTGCCCTCCACAGCCAAAGCCAGTATTGAAGATGGCAAGTAGAAATTTGGGGAACTTTTGTATTTTAGCATATCAGCTCTGATTCCCTTCTAGTACATCGATCAGATCTCTGCCTATCAAAGAGAAGGTGGGAAAAAGTGCTGTGTAACCTCTACAGAAAAGCAAACAGCATCACTAGGCCAGACAGTAGCAGAAACACAATACTGGCACTTCTCAACGGAATGAAAATGAAAACAAGCCCCTAACTCTCTGCTTTTAGCATATTTAAACTGGAAAAATTCTTCAATTCCAAATCTGTCAGTTTGTAGCCTGCAATTACTGCCAGCCATATCTTTTCAAGGGGATATTCTAAATGGATAAGCTGTAAGACTCTGATGCTCTTTGTAAGAGGTGTGACTGAAAGAGGAATATTATTATCTGTTGATGTATATTTACCACTCTTTGTCCAGGTACTTTCCTTCTCTGTTGAGTATACTGGAGATTACATGCAAAATTGCACAACTCAATGGGCTGAAGAAGTTTGATGGCAACACTTAAACTGACAATAATTTTCCAGATTCCTCCTGCCATTCACAGAAGAGTTTTCTATGAAACCAATTGCAGAAGTCCTAAACTTTGCACAATATTTCATAACAAAGGTAATTTCATGGTTTTAGGGAAGTTAATGAAGGAAAAAATGTTATTGTTAATATTTTTATGTGGAAATTGAAGCTTATAAATTTGTGAGTATTTTTATGTGTTCGATTGAGCCAAACAACTGGAGCTGTAATGTCATTGTCTGAGGGACATTCAAAATCAGCAGTTCAGAGCACACCCAGGTCCAAGCAAAGTCACTACAAAGACTCAGTTGAAGCAGAATCACAGGGTGCTGGGACTGAAAGTATTCAGATGAAAGTGATGTGGTCACAAAACTTTAGAGATTACCACAAATCTGCAAATCACGATGTATATCCTTCTAACCAGCCCTGACCACAAGGGCTTTTTCAGTGATATGCAAAGGAACCGTGTGAGAAACTGCTCAGATTATGGGCAGTACCCCACCATACATCTGCAATTCAGTGGCTTTTACTGGTGGGTTGAAATCTCAGAACTTCTTTAGCTGCTTTTCTCAACCCATTTATTTTCTTTGGATTGCCCAGTGGCAGGATGGAGCTTCATTTTCTCTTTTGTGTCTAAATAGTCAGGACTGGTACTGATTTTTTTTTTTTGTCTATTAGGTGTTAAAGCAAGAAAGTAAGATTGTACAAGAAGTCTAGCAAGGCTGTGGTTAAATTCAGACCTGCTTTGTAGAGGAAATGAGACAGGTGGACACAGTCACTGAGTGGTTCAGTCTCCTGGAATCAGTGACAAGAACCAACAGAAAAGAAATTAACGCTGGAATGCAAAAGGGATCCAAATAGAACCATATTATCTCAGATGTCTCTGTGTTTCTGGTGGTGTGTCAGTGAGCAGGGATGTGTTGCATTAGATTGCCACATCCCAGGTACTGGATGTCACAAAAAATAAGTGCAATGCAGCCTAGCAAACACCAGGCTTAGAATGATTCATCACCCTGAACAATCGGCATGTTGAAACTCTCTGCAACCTGTAGTTAAAAATATGCTGGGGTATTTTTTTCCTTCTAATCTATAAGTGCAGAATAGAAACCAATAGGTCAAATGTGAAATATGCTGGAGATAAGCCAGCTGGTGGATGGGAAAAGCGGTTTTAACAGAAATAAACTCATGGAGATTCTTTATTGTTTAGGAACAAGATTTAAGTATCTTTCCAGGTGGAAGAGTAGCTGACATGTCAGCAGTGTCAGTGAAGTGGAAGCAACTGATCAGTCCCTCTTGCCACAGATATCCCAGGTGTGTTTTAGTGTCCTCCAAATGGATATAATTTTTTAATGTATCACAATGAGACAAAGAAAATTATATGTTGGTGAATGTGAAGCACTAGGATCTTAAGTCAAAGAAAGCAGAGAAAAAGGGGTAGAAATTCAGATGGAAGACTGGATATATGTGTCTTAAAGTCTTTCTTACTGTAATGCAGATAAAAATAAATATATAAAATAATAAAAAACTAAAACAAAAACAAAAAACGCCAAACCACAACAAAAACCCCACCAAACAAACAAAAACCCAAAAAAAATTCAAAATAAAACAACAGCAAAAAAAAGAACTCAACCAAAATAAAACAAAAAACAAAAACAAAACAACCCCAAAAAAAACAAAACAAAAAATAGAAACAATAAAAACCCCAAACAAAACACACAAACAAACAAACAACAAGATCAAGAACAGCCAGTGTGTTGCTCTGTTTTCTGTCAAACTACTGTGAGCTTGAGAAGTAAGCAGCATCTTTGTCTCCTCATGCCAGGGCCAAACTTTTTGATTTTGGGTCTTTCTACAGCAACATCAGTTCAGGCAGGACAAACCAAGATGTTTCTGCTTCCTGAGGCTGTAGTGCTGTGAAACCCTATCTTAAGTAGAAACCATTCCTATGCCAAGGAGAAAGTCAGTTAGGCATTAAGGTGCCCACACTGCCCACTGTTGGCCAAAAAATCCCTTCAGTAGTGCTAGAATTAAAAACGGAAGTTACTAAGGATATATTTACATCACAATGTCGCTTTAGTATTAGGATATGGGTTTGGAAGTACAAATGAGGCAGGGATGTCTTTATTTTTGGAATATTTTGGGGTTTCATAGTGAGCTGATTGAATGTGCTTTTGCAACAGTCCCACAGCATGTACTGATGCCTATAATTAGTGTTACATTTTTACTATCAGCCTGGATTAATAATTCACTAATGAATTGAATTAATTTCTTAATGATTTGTTATACTTAAATCCTGCATATTTTAAAATTAGGAAAAAGAACAAACTTAACGAAGGATTTGGGATCAGTTTGTGTAAAGCTAAATTAAAGTGTGTGCTACCAAGGACTGCAACCATGATTTGAGGTCAGAATGAAACGAAGGAAAGCAGAACTCATTTCCCGATTCTCTCTTGCAATAAATCAGCTCATGAACAACCAAGGTTTGCTAGCGTATTTTAATTAAGAGTAATTTCAAAGAACACAAGTGCTGAGAATTGCATAGCTATCTCCAGTGTTTACAATGCATGTATTCAGTTGCCTTTGTGTCTCACACAGCCTATGCTGAAGAAATACTTAATACCAAACCTGACAGTCTTTCCCCTTGAAAAGGACACTCTTGGTCACCTCAGCACAGATTGTAGAAAAGTGCAGGTCCAGAAGAGGGAATTGCCCTTCAAGACTGATCACAAGGTGCCCTTTGACTGTTTTTTTCACAAGGGTAGAGACAGATTTGGGTTTTGGTACAAATGAGGGCATGAGCACCCCTCTGCTCAGTGATGAGTGTCACAGATGTCCCTGTTGGTGCTCAGACCTTTTGCCCCAGCTGGGGTGGACATGGCCTCATGTCAGGTTTGTGAATAACAACTACCCCACAGTCCTCAGGGATGCAAGTGCTGTATGAAGGTGACAAGGCATTCACTGCAGTGACAGTAGTGCACAGACTCATGAAACAAACCACAAGTTTTGGTCTGCTCTCACTGGGTCTACTTCTTAGCTGCAAAGTAACATTTTGAGTTCACCTAGAAACCACAGATAGGTTCCAAACAATGGCATTAAACAAAAAGCAGTGGCATCATCAAATCTGTTCTCTGAAAACTCTTCCCTTGTGCTGGGTTAGTGTTCAAGGGACACACAGCAACCGTGTTAATGACTTTGGGCAATGTGTTACTCTTCCAGTAATTGATTTAACTGTTATCTTGCAGACTTTGAACTGACTGCAGCAGCTGTATTCCATGGTGCACACTGGCACAGTAGTGCTTCCATTTATTATTCATCTTTATTTGTCTGTCTTTCACTTTTTTAGTGTTAATGTTTGCTTTGGCTTGGCTTCAGAGGGCCATTTTTTGGTTTTGGAAGGCACCAGATTGCTAATTCAACCTCAGGTCATGTGTTCCTTGGTTTAGCATCGTAAATAAAAGTAGAATCAAAACCATCATAAAATAATTTAGTTTGGACAGGATCTCTGATGGTCTTCTGATCCAATCTTCTGCTCAAAGTAGTTCCAAGTTTGAAGATAGATTCAACTGTCTTGATAGATCAAATTGCTTAGGGCATTTCTCTGTCAGTTTTTTTCTGATCTTTAACTGGGGAGATTTCACATCCTCTTCAGATTCCTATTCCAGTGGTTATCTGCCTTCATCTTAAAAAAAAAAAAAAAAGGCAGCTAAATCATCCTAGTATAGAATCACTGTAGTCCTTTGAATAAAAAATGAGTGTTGCATGTTGTCCCTCAGCTGTGTTCTTCTGAGAAAGGTCAGCTCTGCCTTTTCTATAATCTCCTATTAGAAAGACAAAGGTAGAAATAGGAAACCCCTTAGCCTCCACTTCTTAAAGCTGAACAAAACTGGTTCCTATCACCTCTCTTACCATGACATGTGCCTTCTTATTTTAACAGCCTTCTTCTGGGTTCAACCAAACATGTAAATGTCTCTCTGGTATCAGGTAACCCCAAAATGAAGACAGCAAAACAGTTCTGATATTTGTAAGGATGTGTTGGGTTAGCATTACACTGGCAAGTTTGAACTCTCAGTGTTTTCTATCCATCAAAGTAAATTCTGACCAGAGTCCTGAGTGAAGCAGGAACGCAGAATTGTAGGTACCAAATGAGAGGTTTCAGTAACTGAGAAGTGAAAAAGAATTTGTGTTAGAAACAGGCACAGTTTTGTTTTTTGTTTTTTTTTTCTTTCATGAAGCCAAAGGTCTTAACACTGTGTGGGCTTAAGAAAGCAAATCAGGCTGTAGATATTAGAGCTACTCTACATTTGAGCACAGAAGGAAAGGACCAGGTAAGTACCAGCTCACAGTGATTATTAGTTTCCCTTTCAAAGGCTTACTGTTTAGAACTTTTTTAGCTTTTGTAAACCTACTCCCCTTTTGACATATTCTAATGCTATTTTTGTACCCATAATTGGTGCAGACAGATAGGAGCAGAGCTGACTCCAAGAGCTAGGGTCACCTTCATGCAAAAGTCACCTTAAAAATGCAGCACTTAAAATGCAGTTGCACAAATGCAGTTCTACAAGCAGAGCTCTGCTGGGATCCCAGGAGTCAGGTGGGAGAGCCTCCAGATGTGCTGAGTGCCACAGTGATCTTTAGTCCCCATCCTCCTCTAGAGTACAGACCTTCCAAACGTGCCTTCAGCAGTCCACAGAGCACCTTGGGAATAGGTATTCTCAAGGAGAATTAAAAGACCAATGTTCAACAGATTGATAAATTGTCTGATTAATGACTCAATAGCAAGACCAGAAGACCCATTAGCATTGGGGTACATTACAGAGACTCCTGGTGTTTTGGTTTAGTTTACTCTGAAAGGATTTTGATTTGCATGTTCCAACACCTCTCTGTAGTGTGTAATAGAGTACATATAAGTGGGGAAGAGGTGACTAGTCATTTCAAAAGCACTCTGTTGCTCTGACCTGAAGTGCTCATGTCTAAAGTCTGTCTTTATTTCACCTCCAGTCCAAGAATATGAAACAAGAGTAGATAGATCTTCCATTCTGCTAGGACTGGACATATTTATTTGACAGCAGATATCATGATCCATATATTCATCATGAAAGGGAAGAAAGTGTGCCTCTGGGCCTCATCAAATTTTTCTAATCTGCTTTTAGTGTGCAATTTAAATTGTGTTTTGCAGTAAGGAAGATGATACAAAAGATGTTCAAATTTATTCCTTCCATTGCACATATCTTGCAGCCTTTGGGATCAAGTGCAAAATGTCCCTTACCAATTTTACTTACAATTGGGGTCACAACTGGGGCTCTATGCTGCCCTGACAGACATGGCACAGTACATATTAAACACCACTACCTTAACAAACTGTTTTTTCCAAGCACAAAATGTCACTATTCTGTAATTCTATTATTTTTCTAAATTATGCACTGTTGATTAAAATGATGATCTCTAAATATTCCTAGAGGCATGAGTTGTGCTCCTGTTGTTGGAATTTACTGAGTTTATCTCTAGTTTTCTCTGTGTGAAACACTGTAATAAACCCATAAGGCAATGCATCAGAACTGTGATATAAAGGACACACTTTTTATGATCAGATACTGTACCCGTTATATAGAATATCCGTTCAGAATAGATGTGACAGACTCCAGAGACAGTGAATCACTGAGCTCTGCACTTCTTCCAGTCTCTCGTCTGAATGCAGAGATACACCTGTATACACTTGTAAATATCTCTGACATCAACTCACTTCTCCTCAGGAATAGGGAGAAAAAGAGTGACGACAGATGTCAGGGAACTGCATTTATCATGAAGGAGCTACCAAGTCAGGGAAAAAATTGTTCTAATTTCCTTTCTAGAAATGAGGGAATACATTTGCTGCCAACAGTCTGTGATTCTCTAAAATGTCTTCATTTCACTAGACATAAAATAACCTCTGTGAATAATTCCTCTTCAGTCAGTAGGAATTCCCTGTGTTTGGCTGTTTCAACTGCTTTGGGTAGCTTGTGGGTCAGATGCTGTCTTTGTGCACCCTCAACTCCAAAACCTTTCCCTCTGCAAATGTCACCACCAGTCAGAGCATATATTGAGTTTCAGGACACTTCCATTTGATTTATGAGGCATATTGAATCCATTGTAAGCCCTATCCACAGAGGTCAGTCTTCTACCTGCAACTGAACAGAAGCACCCGGGCTTTAGCTGTGAGGGTTCCTAATATCTGACATGGGTTTTGTGTCAGTCCCTGCACAACTGGCAGCTGTGGGGTAGCCCAGCTGCTGACCTGCCTGCTTCCCCCCTGGCTTCACCACCAGTCCCACACCATCAGACGAGATAACCCAAAGTGGTGGCCATAAAACCAATATGCCACTGATACCTCTGAGCTGGGCGTTCTGCTGCTGCTGTGCAACACGTGGGTCTAAGTCCCCATTTCTCTGAGTGGATGTTACATTTGAGTGCCAGTCAGCACTACATCTAGAATTCAGACAAGAAAGAATGGTTGTGTTTCATAAAGTTAAAAAAGCAGTAAGGCAAAGATGTCAAGCTAGGAACAAGTCCAAATAAAAACTTGCCTTTGAACAGAGATTCTTTGGGCTTATCTGTTGGCCAGCTTTCCCTGCTTTAATAGCTTTCTATTGCTATTGTGTAAGCTACTAAATATACTGCCTTGGTTTCTGTAGCTGTCAGAGAAACGGCAGGTGTTTCTGCTCCTCAGGGATGATATTCATCCTTCTGTCTGTCTTTTAATGTACTAATATAGCTCCATTCATACTGTAGCTTGTAATCTTTAGTGTAGTTCCCCTTACAACATCCCTAGGAGGTAAGCAAGCACTGGGAGGTGAGGGAGCACTTTCCCTGTTTAATAGAAGTGAGACAGGAAAGAAATATAGGAAAGCTGAGGTTTTACAGCACATAATCATCTATTGCTAATTTAGAAGAAAAAGAAAGCCTCTGTATGATCTCTTCTGATTCATGCATTGTGGCAGATAGAGGAGGTGAACCCAAACATGCCACTTTCAACCCCCAGACTGGGCTTCTACTGGAACCCCACAATGTTCACTCCCCAGCCAGAGCAGAGTTCAGCCCCAAATGGTAATGATACCAGTGGTTTTCTATTTCAGCTTGGCATGTCATCTACAACAAACCTCTAATATACAAAGAATTCCTCCTACAGGGTTCAATTACATATCACGTTCTCTCTCAATAAATCAACAACCATGTTTTCGACAGGACTGCCTTCTCTAGCTAAAACATGATGATGTAGGAAATAACTGCAAAGAAGAAAGATGGATGGGAAAAATGTGCAAAAGCTATCCAGAAGTAAGCAACAGCTTTCAATTATCAGGGGATGGGCAACTTAACTAGCTTCATTCTGTTCTGTAAAAAGAAATTTTTTTAATATTCACATAAATGATAGTTGTCTGACTTAGAAATATTTCCTTTAGATTAATTATCTGTGTATACCTTTAGATAAAAAAGGATAATATAGGGGCCAGTTAAAAATTACTCCAAGGGTCTACTTCAGCAGCAGAATATGTGAGGCTTTAGAAAATAAAGCTTTCTGTGGAAAAATCAAAAAACATTCCTTTATCAAGTAGTAAAGGTATTTTGATAGACTGAAACACTCCATTTATCAGCACAAAGCTCTTTGTTTCAATTCAAATTGTGTTGTGTAGTATTGATGATGACATCATCCAGAGAGAAAGCAGGAAGATAATAAAACAGATTAAGAGCAAGAATCCTGCATTTCAGCTTTGCAGACTTTGTGTTTTGGTTTAGATTTTGTTTTGATCATGGCATGAACAAATATTAGAGTGAAAGCTTTTCCCAGTGCACAGCAAAACCTTGATTTACAGCAGCCTTTATTTATAACAGTATGAAAGAACAGTTTTATCCTTCAGTGATGCTTGTCTTATCATATAAGTTTGCCTCCAAGCATGTAATTTTTAACTAAACTTAAGGGAACGTAGAGCAGGATTATATGTTAAATAAAATTCTGCCCAGGGGACAATTTCAAGTTCACATCTTTCTCAAAGAGCAGTTTTAAACTTCTGTCTTCTCTAGAATTTCTTCCAGAGGTATGGATTCCCCCCACACAGCAAACGGGTTATCTTTTCTGCACACCTCTTTAACTATACGTTAGCTTTTAACTGCTATGGTTCTCTGCATCCTGTCTCTGGCCCAAGAGGTTCCTTGGAAACAGCCAACAGGTAAGATAGAAAACCCTCTGTTCTCCTACCCCTGTTGTTTCATCGGGATGATTTGGCAACTGTGGTAGAGATATTGCCAATGCTTCCAATCGCATGCCAGCTCATCCAGGTAACGGAGAACATAATTGCAATTAATGGCAGCTCAAAAAGACCTTGCAGAGTTGTGTGTACTGCACAGCTCCTCTGGGAGAGTCCTGGGGTTGTGGGTACGTGGTACCATCTACACTACACATCTCATCTACACTAAGTGCCACTGCAGTCAGCAAATATGGAACTATTTTTCCAATCAAAAAGAAATAGTGATACAATACACCTCATTTTTGTGTTCTGATATAACAGGGTGGTAATAACATTTGAAGGCAACAGTCAAAATCTATTTATAATTCAAAGTTAGGAGAAACGCTACTGATCACACAGTTAGCAAATTCTTGATTTTTGAACCCAGTTAGGATGGTTCTGTTTGTCTGCATTCCTACAGCAGCTGGTAATTCCACTAATCTTTGTATTATAAGGAAAGAGCATATGGCATTTTGTTTCCCAGTGACTTTACACAGGTAAGAAAAAGGAAAGAAACGATGATTTTCTAGACATCCCTACAGGGACACTGGTCTTTGCATTAAGTGACTTTACCAACTTAATAAAGGGGGTTAGGAAGCTACTTTTATAAGTTGAATTGAATCCAGATCTAACTCTGTACCTTAATTCCCACATTAATTATTCTTGAACACTTAAGCAATTACTTTGCTGTAGCACAGAATACCAAAACAGTGCATATTAAGTGTGTTTTAGATGATAACCAAAGAATACCAACTTTATGTTCTTGCTCTGCACTTGGGTCATCACTGTGTGTAGTTAAGGTTGCCTGAAAAACTCAATTAAATAATTTTATTTTTTTTTAATTTTTTTTTTTTTTTTAGCGGGGGGAAAAGAAAGAGACCATTTTGTATTTCCTGGTTAAACCTAACATTGTNTCAGAGGAAACAAGTTCAGGATGCAATTTCTCCTGCCAGAAGTGTCTTTAGGCTGATTTTAACTTTTCTTTTTCTTTCTTTTTTTTTTTTTGAGAACATTTTAGCTCAAAATAGTTCTTACATTTCTGAGAACAAAGGGGAAGAGAAAAATATACTTTAATTTTGCTTGTGAGTGGAAAAAAAAAAAAAGTGCACTTGGCAAACTGCTGTACCACTACAGGTGGGAATAGAGACTTGAAAATTAGGTTGGAGCCTCCAGTGTCAAGAGCACACCTTTTATTTATCTGGTGATTATTTATTTTTTTTAATTCAGTCAATTTGTGCTCACGAAAGACTTGTGAGAGTCTGGAAGCTAAACTATTTGAAGAGCCCATCTGCCCTGAACATAGTCCATTCTTTTCTCTGAAGATAAATGCACAGAGAGCTCCATAGAGTAACTGAGCACTGCTATCATGGCTGTAATGGCTGAGCAGAATTTCCCTACAAATTGTTTCAGCTCACAGCTAGAGACTACTGTGGGAGAAAGCTGAGAAAAGAGATCTGTATTCTTTACCACTGGTGGTGCTCGTGCAGAACAGAAAAAGAAGGAAAATTCAATGGCAAATGGGAAGTAGAGGCATTGTGCAGGAAATTCATGGGAAAGAACAGGAGGGATGAAAACAAGCAAGCAAAGAAACAAAAAAAGAATCTTCAAGTTAAAAATGAGATGGCGACAATGTCTAAGCAAATCTTCTTTTATATTTAGTTCTGGATACTGAATATAACCAAATAGCTTCTTGGGAGCAACTATTCACAAAAATATCTGAGGTGTTATTTGAAGCAGAATTTAACTTTCCTCTTTGGTCAACATACTTCTTTTTCTTTCTGGACCAGTAAAATGGATGTCTCTCCTGAGATGCTCAGTAGTTCCATTGTAAGAGTTTTTCAGTTACACGGTAGGCACTATCTAATTTAAAACAGCTGTCTTAAATAACAATAATTCATAAAAACTCAATTACTGTGATGCAGGATCACCTGTATCCCAAACTGGTAAGAATCAAGGGATAGAATTGCAAATTGTGATTCAAGATGAATAAACAACAAAGGAAAATCCAGAGCCACCTGAATGTCTTCAGAAGTTTTTTGATTAGGCCATGGGGATCCTACTGGTCCTGGTGGACCTTTTTGTCCCAGGAACTTGATCATTTTCCTTCCCTCATGATTTAAACCCCTGATTGTACTTCCAATCTGCACTTCTCCTAAGGAGTTAAAGTACTACTGCGTTTGCTCCTGCTCAAGCTGCCATAACATCAGTCCTTGAAAATAATGCTCACTGAAAGCACTGTTTTGTCTTAGAGGAGGTTGGAAAATATTGTTTTTTCATATTATTTGACCTACTGTGCAGATGGTGGAGTAAAATTCATTATGGACGTTGACATTTTGCGTTCTAGTTCCACATTCACAAAGAAACATTTAATTACACAATCAGTACAGAATATATTGTAAAAGGTGTTTTCACATAATGAAACGTAGCCCATTCATGTTAGACAGTAAAGCAGACTAATGATGGAAAAGTGCAAGTCTTGTTTTGAGGTTTACCATATTGGAGTCAATGCACATGGACTGCAATCTGAATAGTAAGTCCTCCCACTCAGAACTGCTAAGATCAAATAAATGGCAGTCTTCTGTTATCTGGCGCATGCACTTCTCCACATGACATGGGTCTGTCAGCCAGTGAAATGTAAGCTCACACACACTATTTACATTGCTTGACCCACTCTACCTGTCTAGGTTTCCCAAAATTTTTTCCCTTTACTGAGGGTAACAATGTGGATGACCCAGAGGAAACATTTTATTAACTCGATTTCTGTTCCTTCTTGTTATTTTTCATGTGTTTAAAACAGCAGCTTATACTATGTATTGTCAGCAGTGAGACTAGGAGGGCATGTCCTAGTTTGTCCTACCCTCATAACCAAAAGCTACACGAGCACTTTCCATAGAGTGCAACAAACAGGAGGGGTTTTTTGTTGTTGTTTTGGGGTTTTTTTGTTTGTTTTTCTGTTTGGCTAGCATTTTAAGGTTCATATCTATAATTCCAGACACCCATTTTAACATTCACTGTAGACATACGTATAAAACTGAAGTCTCCACAAAGTCATCTGGTGAAATCCAACTAGACAGTTCCCTGAATTGCATGGCTGTGTTTTAACCAGCTGCTCCAGGCTAGATGTACATCCAAAGGGCACTACTTTAAATTTCAAAGTCTCCATCCAGCTTTCCCTTAGCTTGCTTTATGTAACCAACCAACTACAGACTCAGAAACCATTGTCACTTGCTACTCACTGTAAATCCCCACCTCAGCATCCTTGCTGCTTTTTCCTACTTCTAGATGACTCTATACTTATCCATCCTAACTTCAAGAAACTTATCTGAAAACCAGCTTGTGTGTACCACCATCTCTTATGCTTCTGCTGGTTCGTGTGTATCATGAAGTCCAGAAAACACTAATGATACTCAGCAGACATAGTCCCTTGACTCACTAATTACTTTCTTCTGTAAAGCTAGATCAGAGTCCTAATGATCACTTTTCTACCCTGCCCTTTGCAGGTTAGACATTGGAGACTGGTCACTCACTTTTGTCCCCAGAATACCAAGTGTCAGCAAGACTGTGTGCCATGTAACACTCTTCTCGTGTTTCAACAGGGAATTCTCAATCTATGATGGCTAAATGGATGTTAGGTCTTTAACTTGGGCTGTTGAAGATAGAGTTATCTTTCCTCAAGGTCACTACAAGAAGTGCAGCTAATTTTCACTTATAAGAACATGTCATATCCTCTGTCTTTAAGAAAATGGCTCATTGCTCTCATTTCTGAAGTGGATTTCAGGGTACATCATCCATTGCTGCCTCCTCTGTCCTCCCCCAAAACATACACTGTACTACTGGGAGGATCACAAGGTTGTGTTAGCCAGTCTCTCATGTTTAATGGCAGCAGTTTTTATTTTTATTCTCTTGACTCCAGCCAAACAACACACTGGAGATGATCTATGCAGTTACTTGTATCTTCAGCATCACAAAAGCTTGTACCTTAAATATTCCTTGGTGTTTGTTGATCTGGTCACTGCTAACTGAACAGCTGTGAAGTGCTCCTCCAGCACCCCTGATTTTCACCCATTGGTGAAATTTGTTTTTCCTGAAATTGCTCAGATTATCTGCTTTTGAGGATAACAATTTTCTACTTTTGGGGGGCATATTTGTCATCTTGTGGCTGAAGCACCATGGCTGCTGAGATGAGTTAGTAGTAATGACAGCATCTTAACTCATATTCTAGTCACAATATGCCTTGCTTTTCCCTGGGAAGGGGATCCAGGAATGTGATGGAACATTCCATTCCTGATGTGAGCAAACCTCTGTCTTGCATTACTTTCAGAGAGGGAAAAAAGTTTCCAAGTACTATCACTCCCATTTCTGGGTTCCTCCTTCTTGAGGACAAAAGGCTGTTGCGTATGATGTATGATAGATTTTTCCATAGCTGCCTTTCAGTTGCTGTCATTGAAGGACACGAGGGTGGTCTAGTACATATGTGACCTTGGGTGCAGGGAATGAATTCTGTATTCGCAGGTTTGAGGACTAACCCAAATCCCCTCAGCTCAAAAGAAAGGTCTAGTTTCAAAGTCTCTTCTGCTGATTCATCCACATGCCTAACCAATTCTCTGTCTCATCTGAGGCATGTTTAGTCTTTTGTGACTAGTTTTCAGCTTTCATAGTTGTTAAAAGTGTTAAAAAGTTCTTGATGTGAAATCCACATCACTTCTTGGCTTGTGTATCCAGACCACAAAGTCTGCAACCAGACCCTCCTGCACTGATAATGCTGCTCATTAAATGGAATAGAGCTGGTCTTCACCCGCTTTCTAATGGGTCACTTTTATTTTTACATCTTTTACTATGCAAAAAACATGCAAACAAGCTTATACTGAGCAGATGAATTATGACTGACATCCAGAAGAGAGCAGAACATCTCAAGTCATGGCAATAACACTGCAAGCCCCACAGTAACATGAGATTTGAGCATTTGGAACTGCACAGAACAAGATTTGGTCAGATAAACAGACAAAAAATTGAAACACAGGCAGAGACCTAGGTGGCAATGTTTTCTTCTATAGAGGGAATTTTAAACGAGCATTTGACTAATGTTTCCATAGGTGAGACTGGTGGAATGCCAAAACACAGGTTTCATAACCTTTAAACCTGAACTATATAATCATTGCATGAATCAAGACAAAAAACAGTGAGAAGTATGAACAAAGAAAATCTGTCAGTCATGTGGAAAAGAGAAAGATTTATGTTACAAATACGATCCCTAAAAGAGTTCGGAATGTTAGAATGAAGGAAAAAAAAAAGTTGAAATTAAAATATTTCCTCAGGTTGAAAAGAAACTTCAGGTATAATTAAAAAGTTGACACGCATGTGACCTGTTGTCATCTAGAAACAATTATAATCCTTCAGTGCCTGAGAAAACAGATGCAGTCCCTCTGTATAGCTAAATTAAACCCAGTTCTTTCTCTCCCTTTGATAAGACATCCCAGAGTGAGCCAGCATACACAGCTATTACACACTAATTAGTGAGACAAGGCGCAGTCTCAGATTATCAAGCAACCAAGCAGCCACACAGCCGTAGAGTGTTTCTCTTTTCTATCTGCCCCTTTGCAGCTTTACTGTGCTCCAGTAGAGTCACATAATAGTGCAACAGCAACCACAGTGGTGTAAAGAGGCAAATTTCATATGGAGGAGTAGTATCTTTGTGTATCTTTATACAGCTGAGGAAATTGAGCAAACTTCAGGCTCAGTCTTTAATCTTTCCCAAAGGCTTGCCTAACATCTAGTCCTTTTTCCCAGCTGTGTCTGTTACTTTAATAAAAGGTTTGGTGAGTCCCCACAACCTTAACATCAGGCACGACAGACTGAGACCATTCACTCCTTGCTTAATCCATGGGGTAAGAGCAATTATTTTATAGTTTTAGCAACTGATATGACAGGAGGAAGAGAGCCAAACTGCCACTCCATTGCAATTCAAATGTAAATGTCTTGCTGAGCTCCAGCAATATTAAAAGAACCTCTTGGCTGTCAGAGGCTGCCCATAGGACTACCCTTTTGTAGCACAGAGCGAAAGTGAAACGAGATGACCTTGTGATGGGAACCGGGACTGAAGCAATTTCTCTTACACCATAAAGCAGCTGAAAAGATTAGTAATTGGAAACTGCACTTAGAAGGTTGTTAATAGGATTCACCTCTCTAGCCAGTGTGGTAGTTGGTAGGGTTACCTCTGAGGTCATTAATTAGTCACTACTTTAAATGAACCTCTCTCCATGTAACTGTATCCTTCTAAACATTGTAACTTCAGTGTTGTCTCCATTTCAGGCATATGGCTTTTTCTCAGTAAGGCTGTTAGCATAATTCCACCCTCCCCAACAGAGATCAAGAAGTAATAAAACAATTTGGAATCTTTATTCATACATTAGATTTTCTTATCAAATAGATACATTTGCATCTGAAATGTAGATTATTAGAAAGCTACTGATTTCAGTATGATGTCAAATTTAGTGAAGAACGCAGTGCGTTTACTTCTAAGGTTTGTCTTTGCTTTGCTTTTTTTCCAGAGGCATAGAAAGACAGAGTCATTTAATGAACCTTTGTTAATATGCACATTTATATGATCTGATTGGCCCCTGTAGCAGCCTAGGAAAACCTGTGAAAAGGCAGCTTCTGGAGTTACCAAAAACCTCCACTAATTGGAAATATTAATTGTTTACAGTTACATTTACAACAAAGAGAGGAAATAAAAGTCATTGACAGAAAACCCAACATTTTTTCAAGTGAGGCAATCTGTTAACAAAATAGGAGTAAGAACATGTCACTGTTAAATGACATATGATCAAGTTCTAATTATGCGCCTGGTTTTATATCAATCCTATAGGCAAGTTCAAAGTCTGTAACTTCCTTTGAGGTTTGATGATTTCTGGTCCAGGAGCCCTTTTAGCCAGAATTAGTTACAGAGCTACAGGGGATGCCGTCCAGACAAGCAACATTGACCTCAGACCAGTTGAGTGGCATAACAGTCTCGCAATTGATCCTACATGTGTTAGCCTTTGCCAAACCTACCTTTAAGTGTTTTGCTGACTTGGAGCATAGGGTCATTGGAAAGAACCTGACACAGGGCAGGAGAAGACTCAGAGCCAGCACTGCATCTGGGAAGTGCACCCAGGGCTGCACCTCAAGCCAGACCCTCCTTCCTAAGGTTGCCCTTCCCTCTACTGTCAGCTCTTGCTACTCAAAGTACAGGAGAATGAATGTCTAAATGAAAAAGAAAAACTGGTGAAGAAACATACAGAATTGTAAAAATCTTGGGTATTCATCCATGAAGAAGGGGACTGTGGTTCCAGCTGGGCTTGGCCCTGAGGATAGGCAGGAGATGGTATGAATGGCCAGGTTGGAATGAGAGTCAGGACGTAGAGAAAGCTTCTGCTCTCCTGGAAGGTGTGCCTGAGGGAAGGATTGGGTATTTTGCATTGCTTTTGAACTGGGGGACCCAAACTTGAGATGGCTGAAGGCAGTTTGCCAAGAGCCTGAGGGCTGTCCCTAATCTGTACATGCATTTGCATACGTGGATTTTGTTGTGATTTCTGGGGTTTGTTTCAAAGTCTCAGAAATATTCTTGTTATATTGGCACAGTTTTAAGGGGCAAACACCCTCAGTACAACTCATGCATGTAAGTTTGGGAGGAAAAACCAGTGCACAACACCAGCACTTCTCACCCACTGGCATGTAGCAGCCTTCTCCAGTTAAGTTCTTCCCAGGGAGAACAGCCCTTGAGCAGCCCAAAGGGAGATCTAAATCGCTGGCACATTTTCTCATGGAAGATTTCTACTTACCAGATGTCTGATAGAAACACAGCAGAGAGGAAACAGTCTGGAAGATTCTCCATTGTGCGAATGAGAACTTCCTGATGCAAGCTAGTGAGGGAGTCAAGTAGGGAAGGTGCCCCTCTGGACATGTTTGAGAGCAGAGAATTGTGAGTGATGTGATGGTTGGAGACTGCCTCCGGGCACATGGATCATGAAATGATAGTTTTTGATTCTTGGAGAAGAAGGCATGGAGGTCAACAAAAACAGTCTGGCTGAGCAGAGAGCTTTGACTGGAGCTCAGGAAAAAAAAATGGAGTGTTTATGACCTTTAGAAGAGGTAGGCAACACAGGAAGAGGACTACAAGGATGTTGTGAGGCTGTGCAGGAAGAAAATCAGAAAGGCCAAAGCCCAACTAGAACTTAATCTCGCTATTCCCATAAAAGACAATAAAAATGTTTATACAAATACATTCACAGAAAAAGAAAGACTAAGGAGAATTCTCCTTCCTTTAGGGAATATTGGGGGGAAACAGTAAAAAACATAAAAAAGGATGAGGTAAAGGCTGAGTTACTTAACGCCTTCTGTGTCTCAGTCTTTAAGTGTAAGACTAGTGGTATTCCCCAGGGTTCAGTACAGGGGCTAGTCCTGCTTGATAACTTCATTAATGACCTTGATAAGGGAATTGAGGGCATCCTCAGTCAGTTTGAAGACAACACCAACGTGGGTAGGACTGCTGATCTGCTGGAAGGTAGGAAGCTCGTTCAGAGGGACCTGGACAGGTTGAATGGATAGGCTGAGGTCAGTGGTATGAGGTTGAACAAGGTTAGGTATTGAGTCCTGTCCTTGGGTAACAACAATGCCACACAATGCTTCAGGCAGGGGGAAGAGTGGCTAGATAGCTACCAGGTGAAAACAGACCTGAAAGTGCCAGTCGACAGTGGTTGAACATGATCCAGTGTGTTCCCAGGTGGGCAAGAAGGCCAATGGCATCCTGGTTTGTATCAAAAATAGTGTGGCCAGCAGGATTAGGGAAGTGGTTTTCCCTGTGTACACTGGTGGGGCCACACCTGGAGTGCTGTGTCCAGTTTTGGGCCCCTCATTGCAAGCAAGACATTGAGGAGCCAGAGCATGTCCAGAGAAGGGCAATGGTGGTGGTGAAGGTCTGGGACACAAGGCTGTGAGGAGTGGCTGAGGGAGCTGGAGATATTTAGTCTGGAGAAAAGGAGGCTCAAGGGAGACTTTTTGCTCTCTAAAACTCCCTGAAAGGAGGCAACTCTTCTCCCAAATAACAAGAAGACAAGAGGAAATGGCCTCAAGTTGCATCAGAGGAAGTTTAGCTTAGATTTTGCAAGAAATGACTCCACCAAAAGGGTGATCAAGCATTGGAATAGGTTGTCCAAAGAAATGGTGGTGTCACCATCCCTGAATGTATTTAATTAAAACATATATTTGTGCTTAGGAACGTGGTTTAGTGGTGACCTTGTCAGTGCTCTGTTAATGGTTAGAGTTGGAGTTTTTAAAAGTCTTTCCAATCTAAACAACTGTATTACTCTATGATTCTGTGGGGTTTGATGTGTAGAGAATTGTATTTCAGAGCCATAGAGAAACTCCTAAATGTGTGGTCTGGACTGAGTAATGCAAAATGCAACACAGCCTGGAATGGTATACCCTGGTCTCAAAATCCATAGTGAAGAATGTGGAACTGAGGAGAGGTTCAGACATTTTAGATGTTTTGGCTGTTTCTATGCCTGTTCATTTCTTGGTACTTCTGTGCCTTACAGAAAGGACAATACTCAGTATTTTCCTGCTCCTAAGAAATGTTCCAGCATATAAATCAGCTTTTCTGGCTGTTTGCTGAAGATAGCATTTGTCTGTTTGCCTTCATTTGTTTTATCTTCCAGAAGAGATGATTAGAAACTGCTTGTTGATTGAATGTTTAGCTGATCAGCTTTCTCTTCACTATGTAATACAGGGAGCAGTTCAAGAAAATTGCCTCATGAACTTGAAATACTGGGAAAAATATGATGTTATGTCTGTTGGATTCATTTGAGTGCGATAAGCACACTGTAGGAAGTCCCATATCACTGAGATCTACTCAGGCTGTGCTGAAATCAAAATAAACCTCCATTTTTAGTTACTTGTAGCAACTGAGCATTTGCAGGCCCTGCAATGTAATGGCAGTGTGGCTGGATGGGTGGGAAATAGGGCTCAAGAAAGCCATCACCCTTTGCTCTCAGTTCTGCCATGGATTTCTTTTATGTCTTCGTACAGTCACCTGTAATGCCTGAAAATTGCCACCTCCATGACACACCTGACAATAAACCACTGATTCAGTGTCAGGTTCCTACAGTTTTTGGTAGGGCATATAAAGGAGTTCCTGCATTGCAAGGGCTCTTTCCTGCAATGGATGGGTGAGGTAAAAAGAAGGACATTTCTGGGCAAGGTGGTAGGAGCTGAAGAGTTTGGCAGTGACGGAAACAAGGGGAAAACATGACCTGGGAAAGTTCAGTGACAAACCACATCCTTGCCTCTCAAGCAATACTGGAAATTGTCTTTCCTTTTAAATTGCAGCCCAAAGCCAGTGTGGTTTTACTTGTGTGTGGCCAGTGGGGGAAGTTCAGACAAGGCAAGGCTTCAGTGCACAAACCATAAAAGCTCAGTATCCACCCAAATAAAAAGTAGAAATGAGGAAATGAAAGAATATCCATCAGTGTATATGTTTCAATGTCATGTTTAAGCCTGTTTTCATATTTTGAAGGAAGGCAGGCAGCCTCAAGTAAGTGCTTGAGGCTGACTTTTGTTTGTTTAAGAAATTAATTCCAAGGACATCTTCCCTCCATTGCTTTTCCACAGTGGTATGTCCAGGTTGCAAGCTGCCCCAGCTCTGACATGCAGAAGCCCTGTGGATTGCCTAACCTTGCCTCAGGAGAAGAGGAACCTCCAAAGCTCAAGAAGTGTGGAGCACAGTTGCCTGGAGAAGCTCCTGCCCTCCCAGAGCAGCTCCATGCGCTTTGCTGGGAAGCTGTGCAGCAGAAGATGACTTTTGTGCTGAGCAGACTTGCACATTGTGGGCCAAGAGTTTGTGCCTTCCTGATGTTTGTGCCTGTGGAGGCTGTGAATGTTATGTCCTCACATCTTGACTGAACTTCAGACTCGAAGCTCTCTTGAAGGGACATCACTGAACAGTGTTAGCACTGTGGGGTTCGTGCTACAGATGATCCAGCTGAAAGTTCAGATTTTATTTTCGATTGGACAACTTTATAAATAGTTTCAATGCATGTTTGTGTTCACCTACTCTTATTTTGACCATAACCTTTTCACCTTCCCCAAATGTGATGCTTTGATCGTTGTGATTATTGTGACTCAAAGCAAGTAAGTACATTACACAAGGCTGTGGCGGAGCCCCAGGGGAAGGCATTAAACCCTCCTTCTCATTCTGCTGACCCCCCAGAAATCCTTCAGTCTTCCTATGTATATTCAAGGCCAGAAAGGCCTGTACTATTAGAAATTAAATGCCTCTCCTTACATCAATGATCCCATAGAAATACAGAGCTAAAAGTGCTTTTGGCTGCAGTTTCAGAAAATCTGGGATACAGAGGGGATCTAAAATGGGATTCAACATCTGGCATGAGAATATGCAGATGAAGAAATATGTCTTTGACACATGTTGCTCTATTGTGTGCACATAGCTTCTAAATTATGCTGTTTATTAACCGTCTTGGAATAAAAGTGCTGGGCCAGCCCAAAGATGGTCACCAGTTACTCTAGATGTCACACCGCTCCTGTTCCTATACACTGGTACATGTAGGCAGTCCTTTCTCTGCTGCACAGACTGCTGGCATGAATGTGGTGTGCATGAAGCAAGGCATTGCAAGCAGATGTGAATGACACGGCTGCTGATAAGTTTGGAACTGACATAATTTTGGATTACTTTGCTGGTGATTTTTTTGTTTTGTTTTGTGGGGGGTTTTTTATTATTTTTCTTTTGTTTGGTTGGTTTGGGTTTTTTTGTTTTGTTTGGGTTTTTTGTTTGGTTTTGTTTGGTTGGTTAGGGTTTTTGTTTGTTTGTTTTGGTTTTGGGGGTTTTTGTTTTGTTTTAGTTTGGTTTTGTTTTTTCGTTTTTGATTTTTTGTGTTTTGGTTGTTTTTTGCCTTTGACAGTGCTTTCCTAAGGACCAGACTCTGATGGGCCTGAGAGGTCTTTGTGAGGTTCCACGATTCTGGGCTTTTCAACCCTTGGAAATCTGCCTTCATTATGTTGTTGCTGTCTTAAGCGCTCCCCTCTGAGGAAGGACCTCCTGAAGGACAGGGGTGCCAGTTCTTCTGTCAACCCAGATTCACACTCTGTGGTGCAGGTGGGGTGAGGTTGTCTGGTGGTTGTGAGGGAAGATATAGTTATTTCAGATGAATTCCATAAAACCACCCTCAGTGATAAGCCTTCCCACACAGGCAAGACATACATACAGTGTAACAACTATGAGCATAAAACTTCTCCAGACCTTAGGAGGTTTAAGCACCCATCTTACTTTACTCAAAATGGAGACTGATAGAGAGAAGAATTCGCTTTACGAAGCCTGTTGTTTCCTCAGAGGTGCAATGTCATCTGTCACTCCTGAAAACTTGCCATTCCTTATTGTTTAGTACCTTAAAATAACCATTATCTCATGAGGTTACCTGCCACATTCCTTCTTTATCTGGTATAGGGTCTCTTTGGCTCTTCACCTCTCTCTCTGAACTAGGATCTGCCTGTCTGTCTTTCTCACTGATGATAACCTCCTTATCTCTATTGGCATACCTTGTTTTCCCAAATGTACTGGGGTCTACAGCCTTGTAGATAAGTCTATCTCTTGTTTACTGCTTCCCAAGTATTCCTTTCCTATCAGTAGTCTAGACATCCCAACTGGCTCTTCTGTATTTACCTGGTTTCTGCCAGTATGGCACAGCATTTTCCCTTAACATTACACATATTATCAAGAATTAAAACCTATCAAGCATCATATTCCATCTACAACAACAATATGCCATTAAGCAAACAATTACAGGTTGTTTTCTTTTCAAATTAGCAATGCAACACTATGATCTATGTGTAAATCAGTAACAGATTTATTAGCCACCCACCTTGCCTCTAGATTGTAATGACTCTGATCTCATCGTTGGAAGCCCAAAAGAATAAATCATAGATGTCTCGCAGGTTGTGACTTCAGTTTTTTACTGCATTTAGGGGCTGAAACAGATTTATGAATACTTCAACAGTGCAGATTAAAAGCTGGAATTCATTGGCAGTAAGTGCTATACTGTTGTATAAAGCTGTAATGATCATGGGTATTGATTAGGGATCTGCATGGTATCTGTATTCTTTTCCATATATTCTAGAAAAAATGTACAGAACATATCTATAAATATATTAGGGTGTCTTTCTCCTGGTATTAATAATACATTAGATTCTGAGAATGAACATTTACTGCACTTCAGTAGGTAAGTGGCTGCAGATTTTAAGTTTCTCAATTTGAGAGCATGAAGGATTGATTTCTGGTAGAAACAACATATGGTTTATTGTAGTAAGGCATATCACCATTTGTTGTTATTGGGAGCAACTTTGCAACCCTTTTAAATTGTATTCTAGAGGAGTTGCTTTAATTGCTTGATCTATTTAAAGAGACACTGCTGTTTGATTTATTATCAGGCATCTGCACACATAATGTCAATCAAAAATTCACCAGTAAGAAAAGCTAGTTCCTACCCTTGGACTGCTTTAATACACCCATTATTTCCTCTGACATTGCCAAAACATTCTACATTCCCCACAGTCTCAGACTCAAGTAAATACCCAGTCAGAGAAGCCAGTGAAGTTGAAAAGGTGAAATTGATGGCCTTTATGATCAGACCTTAATGTGAGGAACAACCTGTCTGCTGTGCTGGGAACATCAGTGCCTCCAAGTCCAACACAAAGATGGTGCAGGGTCTACTGCAAGAAGGAGATAGTGGAGCAGTTCTAGCTCTCCCCTGAGCAATTCAAGTTCTGCATTTCTTTGGTAAACTTGTGATTCCAAACACAAGCATCAGTTCCTGTACCACTGTAGCAAACCAACATCTGGAGCATAAAGCGTTTTCCAGACCTCTTAAGGAGGACATACACACCTCTGTTCTCCCGTCACACTGTCCCACTGTGGCTTTTCTTGGATCTCTGCATTTACCTGGTCCTTGTGCTTCCAGCTCTGCCTGGGTCTTGCCTGGCTTATCAGTCCCAGCCTTAGCATATAGGCATTTATAAAGAAATTTACCTTACAGCTGGGAATGTTTTGAAATACTTTTGACTAGAAAAAGATCCCTCAGGAAGAAGTGATATTTGTTTTGAAGTGAATTATTCAGGATGATAATTCTTTTCCTACATGGTCTCTGGACAAGAAAAGGGAAGGCACTACGGTGCAATATGCTGAATACATCTGAAAGATCTTTCCACATTCACATTTAATCACAGTCTTACGTGATTAAATGATGTTGTTCCCAAATGGATATGTGAGGACTTTAACTACCCAAGAGATGCAAACCCTAATCCCAATAAAAGAGAAAGGAAGTAGAGTGAGAAGATTCATGGCTGTTAATAATGCTTGTGTGGGCAATCATTCAGCTTTTATTGCTAAGAACCAAATCTGCCTTGTGAAACCATCTTTTGCTGCTACATCAGTGTAAGCTTTTCATGTTATTGTCATTTTAATGTATTTGTGACACTTACATAGTGGCTCTACCTCATATGCATTTTCTGTTTAATACTCTATCCTGTTGTCAAAGTGTCACACTAGTGTGTAAGAGGGTGGTGGTGAGGTGAGCAGTCACATGCTAGCCATGGTATTGGTGTGATGAAAGCAGTCTGGACGTATTTTGGATAACACTGAATTCCTGGTTGATGTTCCCTCTGACAGGTGGAAATAACAGCTCTGGGCTTGGACCCCAGTGCTGCAAATTCTTGTCGCAAATGCAGAGAATAGGCTGGTAAAACTTATCCAGTGTATCCTTCTGCCTCAAGGCAGGGATAATTGCACTTCCATCATTCCTGATAGCTGTTTGTCTCATCTGTCCTCATAGACATCCAATGTTGGAGACTACACAATCTTGTCAGACAATCTGTTGTGTGCTTCGCAGTCCTTGCCACTGAAAATCTGATACTATCTACCAGACATTTCACAGGGCATGGTTTCTTCCAGTCTTTATCTTTCATTCAGGACATGGGTCAGGGTTGAGAAGTTCATCCCAAGGCATCAATTCCCAGATATTCTGTGTGCTCCACATGCTGTTCTGCTGCACCTTAGTGAAGCTGAACATATGCTGTTCATTCTGTGAACTGGAGTGTACACCACAGGAAGAGTAGCAGCACACTGTGTTAGCAGAGCCTCTGGTTTCTTCCAAGCATTGCACAAAGGAGCCTTGAATAACTAGAAAAACTAGCAGGCTGGGATTACCTCTACGCTGTCCCTTGTTAAGCATGCACACCAGGTTCCTCTGCACTCCCCTTTGTCTGGCCTCAAATCCCTTTTCTTCCGAATAACAGTGTCACTTTGCTATGAGGCTGCAGCCACTCTGCTGTTTTATTCTTGCTTGGCAAGAACCTTTCCTGCCAAGAGTATGTCTTTGACCTCACATGGTTCTGCAGCTCTCCCATGTGTGAAGCACTGGGCTGCCTCGCAGGACTGCTGACTGTGTTGTAAGGCTTTGGATGGAAGGAGGCTGTGGTGCTGCATGCTGCCTCTACTTCTCTCTTGAACTAGGGTTCAGGCCCACTCACAAATCCAGAGGTAAGCCATGTGAGGACTACTGAGGGAAATTAAGAAGATAACAGAGCAGGTCCCATGCTCAGTATGCAAAACATTGCAAACCATGCACAAATATTAAACTGTATTCAGGGTTGTAGACAGTTTAACCTCTTTATCCACAGCACAGTTGGGAAAACCAGTTTTTCTTGCTGTAAGACATTGTTCCACATTTGTAAGTCAATGACTGTTTGACCCTTCAGTTGTCAGAAGACAGAAAATAGCCTTGGAAGCTTGACAAGACATAAATACCTTCCTCTTTTCCAGAATTACGAGGATTATATGCAGGGTTGCACAGGAATGATTATCACATGAATGGGTCTGAATTTTGCTGGCTACGTGTGCAATTCTGCCATTTCTCTTCCTGGAATAGTACTGAAAAATCTTTAAAAAGTATCAGCAGTTTAGAGGTCATAATAAGAAACTGAAAGGTATAAATTGTTTAAAGCCTGTTTCAAAATGCCATAGATGTCATATGACTCCAAAATTCCCCTTTTATTTTCATTTCCTAGTTGAAGGGAGGGGGTATTAAATTATGCAAATCAATTACAAATTGCTTAACCTTTCCATGAGTGCACCATAACTGGGGAGGATGAAATAAGCCCATGATCAGCAACAGAACTGCAAAGCCTTTTGGGGAGCTCCAGCTGACATTGCTCCCCCACCCAGTGCCACTGTGGAAATTACCATTTGTGAACCGTGCCTCTCTCAGTGCAGCTCTTCTCATCCCAGGGCTAGAGCTGCACAAAACATCCAATATGTTTCTAAGGGACTAATGTGGAAAGCACCATATTCCCTGCGTTCTGTCACTGCATCCCTACGGTTGTGCATTAGTAATTATTGATGTCAGCCAATAAAATCAAATAAGCACATGTGCAAGTGGTAATGGTGGAAAATAAAGCTAAATAATGCCTTAGCAGGACCGGATTACCTTGATCTTGGCTTGCTGTCATGCTAGCCTGTCCTCACTGGGGAAAAGACATGAAGTTCTAGAATTTCTTCAGCAGGAAAGGTATGCATGAAGGGTTCTTCAAAGGTAATTATTTACAAATTCTCTGCAACCATGCTGCCTCTGTTGATTTTATTAATATAATAAAATATATTATCTGGAGAAAAACTTGGTGTAAATAGCAGTTAAATTTATAAGTGTTATTTTAGTATGACAAATATTTTGTTTTAGTTTGCTAGCAATTATTCAGAATAACATAAACAGCTTGGGATGATTGTAGCCTTGTGAATTGACATTTGAAATATTTATAAGTACAGCCATCTTGCCATATGGACCCTCTTTGGAGTTATCAGTCACCGCATCTGACTGCTTCTGCAACTTGGGTTCACATTCTAATGCTGTCAGCTTCTGAAACTCGAAGGAGCACAGCAATGGGCAGTATGACATTCACCATCCTTTAGCCAGAGCTGTCAGCTCTGACAAAGGAGATGAAGGCTTGTGGAGCACATCGCTTGCTGAGGCGTTCTGTAAACACCTGCTTAATGCCCGCGCGTGCAGTTTAATGCAATGTGGTTTGTACAGCATAATGCATCTCTCTGACTGAGTTTTAAATGCAAAAAGCACCCATCACTGATTGTTCACTTTGAATGGTGTCATTATAAATTGAGGAAGCAGAGGGCATCTTTCCTTGACCTACTGGTTTGCAGGGTCTTTCGTTATCATGTAAAATGCATGTGATGGCCTGGCTGGAAAAAGCAGAATGTGTCGTGTTGTTTTCCCCCAAAATGAGCCTTTCATCTCTCACATCCAATAGCTCATGAACAAATAGCTGGTACTTAGCCTCTCAGACTTACATCTGTGCAAAACTCTTACTGCTTTCAGTGAAATTCCATTCAAGGAAATGATGACAGAGTATATCCCAAGCCCAGCCAGGCAATAAAACGTCCACTGTATTCTTTCTTTGACCAATTAGTTATATGTATGAAATCTTCTATGTAAAAGAATGTTGAAATTTCTTCTAGTGAATTCCTTAAAGTCTGGGTTTCAGTCCTCAGAATTCCCATCAAGTGCAAGGATCATTGGAAACTTGTGAGTGGAAAGGTAAGGGGAAAAAGAAAAAAGAAGGATAGAAGAGCAAAGAGTAAAAAAAATTATTTTTCACAGGCATAAAGACTCTTGCCAGTCTAAATCCTTGTTAACTTACTTGAGAGTGATATTTGGTGACTGCTGTCTTTAGTGTGTGCATAGAAAAACAAACCCCAGAGGATTGCCAGACTCAGTGCATCTACAAGAGGAAAACTGGGAGAGGAGAAAAGTTTTTTGCTAGATCTGGGGAATTGCTGCAGGCAAACTGGGTGAACAGCTCACAGAATTAAGTTCCCAAAAGCATATTTTCGTCCCTGAGTACAAAGGATTTTTCCAAACAACTGGTAACTTCATCTCCCCCTTGTCTGCACAGTGCTCAGGAAAGCCCAGAAGAGCTAGTCTAAGCAATATGGATTGGTGCTGGATAAACAACTTCCTAAATGAGACAGTGAAAGAAGATTACAAGATGGTGTTTACATGACAGGGAGCCTGAGTAACTCCATTGGCAGGACGACTAGCTGTTTTTTCTACTCTTTGCAGTTCTGGAGTGCCTCAGGAAGGTGTGACCATTTTCAGGCTTCTTTATTTGATAACAAAACTAATACTCCTCAAAGTGAGAGACATTTTGAAATGTCTTCAGCCAGAAGGAGCAGACCTACAAGGAACCAGATCTTCTGTCCTCTTTGCTTCTGCTTTGCTCGTCATCTTACACTCAGTGTTCAAAACAGTCTTGGTGAAAAGGCCCCAAAAATTACCCTAGAAGGATCCTGTTGGACCACAAAGGCCAGGAATATTTGCTTTTCACAATTCCTTTTGAGATTAATAATTCAGAAAAGCTTCTGTTGCTATTTGTGGTTTCTGACTTTGCCCATCTTTTGTTAGATGCTTTTACAATTTCTCCATCTCTAATTAAATACACACCAAACTGAGGGCAGTGAGAGAAAACAGAGAGGATCTTCTCTACAGGGAGACTCTCCAGTCTCTCTGGCCGAGCTGCAAATCGGAAAGGCCCTAAGCATGTCTCCTGAAATAGAGAAGACAAAGGAGAAATATGGGCTTTGTTCAGAATGAAAAGCAGATGAGGCTCAAAGGCACTAAGGCACAGAAGGATTAGGACACAGCACAGCCTTTCATTTGTCATGGTCTGCTCATCTGGGACCCAAACTACACCTTGGATGCCTCCTGCTCTTCATCTTAAAGGAAATCCCACAGACTCCCTCCAATTCATACATAAAATGATGTTGACAGAGAGCCATGTTTGGAGACACTTGGCTTTTTGTTCCAGATAATTAATCCCTTTGTACAGGCTGACTGTCACCAGAGAAAGAATAAATTGGGCTAAGTGCATCTTCTGTCTAGGCAAAAGGATCTACTACATGGATAGGATGCTGGAGGGTTAAGGGTAGATGGGAGGATGTGGCAGGAAAAATTGGTAAAATGGTGTTGGATGTGACCAATCTTCATCTGTAAATGACTGCGGCATGCTGTTCTAAGTCAGAGAGACTGGTTTGAGCTGAGAAACCCTTTTAGAGCCCCCCCTTGCTTGCTTTCCCAAATGACTGCTTGTGTCATCCAGACAGCATAACCAGGGCTCTACAGATGCAAGGGGAACTACTAGATAGTTAAGACCCTAAGACAGTTCAGACTCTAAAAGTGCTCATTCTACACAGGTCTGGGACAATAAAGACTTCTGGTGCTAGTTTCACTGGCCACCAAGCCTGTTCTGCTCTGGTTACACAAAAGACTGCACAAAGCATCTTAGTAAAGGAGCATCCCAGGAGGTAATTTTTATAGAGGTGAATTCATCAACAGGCTCTAGGAAGACCTTCAGCTGGTGTAAACCATTTGCCCTGATGACACTAAAGCAATTGCTTCCATTTTGATTTGCTGTGGATCAGTCCCTTAGTTATATTTTCATATCATACCATGTGCACAAGAGTTTACAAAGTCTGTGTTTATTAATTGCTCCCCAGACCATTTAGACAGGAATGTCTTGATCTTCACCTTGCTTCTCTGCTGCAAGGCAGGAGCAATCCCAAAGAAGGAGGTGGAATTCCAGTGCTGTAAAAGTGGTGGAAGTCAAAGAAGAATAAAAATGTCTTATTGATCATTCGTCACAGTGATCTTTCAGCTACCCTTATCAAATATTAACAATAATGATTTATTTATATAACACCAACTGCAATCTAGGTGTAAGAGGATAAGCATAAGTCCCAGAGAACTAACAAACTAAATAATAAATGCATATTAATCTAGAATAATAAATAATAAATCTCATATTCCAGAGTTACTTCATTTTTTTTTTTCTTCAAAGATGTTTGCCCTCACTTTCTCTATCAGCAGTAGGGCTTGGTTAAAAAGATCATATTAGAAATTAATCTCTTTGATGTTTATAAAGGCAATAGGGCTTTCACACCTTTCCAAGTGCAATCCAGCTGCAGGTAAAGAACACTGCAGCTTGTGGAGGTGCTAATTAAAGCAAATAATAACATGATTCACCTTCAGCCCTGCTCTGAAGTGCCCAGTGGTTTTTTTGCCAAAAGGAGATGTTGTATCTCCAGGGCACTACTTTCGAGAAATTCTCTTCTTTCAGGGATCTGCACCATAACAACCATTTGGGCTAGAAAGGCAGGAAGCCAAGTTTTTAAAATCAATCCTTGTCATAGGATTCCACTATTTATTGATATCCTGAAGGTGAAAGGTTAATGCTTTACTCAGGAAACCACTCATCCTCCAAAATACTATTATTGTTTATCTTGCCGAAATCTATTTTTATATTTCCCAAGACCCTTATATTTAATTTCTGTTCCAGGTTGTCTTTACTGTTTTTTCATAGTTTCTCTGCACAGACTTAATCCTTTTCCAATCTGATACTGCAAGTTGTGATGGAAAATTCCAAGTGTCTGGTATTCTTTTAAATAGAAAGATTAGTAGAAAGAAAAATTATTAACTTCTGGCTACTTGTTTTATCCTAGCATGAGTTATCAGGGGTTCTAATCAAGAACCAAAGTTGAAAGTAACAGATCAACTAGAATAAACATTTGTCCCCAGGAATAATGTCTTGTCACTTTAGTAGCTTGGAATATGTTCTCATTTATCAGCCATTTTCTTGCCAGAACAATTATAAAATGGCCAGTTTGAAACATGATCTGTTTCCATCGATTTTATTATCAAGCTCTTTTTTTTTTTTTTTTTTTTTTAAGTCTTTGTACCTTCTGGTTAATAAAAGAGCAAAGAAGTGAAAGGTACATAAATCTGCAATGTACACAAATAGCATTTCATGTGGACAGCTTTGCCTGTGAAATTCAATGTGAAGGAACTTCAGTGAAATATTGACTAACTAGACTGTAAATAACTACTGATATGCATGATAATACCTGCAACTTCATGTGTTGCTTCAGAACAGGACCGGTGTCTATGATGCAGATTCAGCAATGATTGTCATGCTCTCCTTTTTTCAGAGTTTAGAATCTTCCTTCCCTTGAGGTCATTGGTAGCTACTGGAAATAGTTAATAAATTCCTGGTCTGATGTAACTTGGCAAATACTATCTACTTACACTCATTAACCTGGAATGGCACTAATACAGTAAAAGGAATCTGAAAGAACTCAAAGAAAATGCTTTGTTAGAACCAATATAAATCATATGCTGTTAAGATTACAGAAAATACCAAGGTCCAACCATAGCCACCAAGAACTTATGGAGAGATTTTCTTTTTGTGACCATTTTTATAACATTGTCAAAGGTGAAAAAAATTGCTTCATTTTTCAATGGTTATTTATTTCCCACGTATTAAACTGGAGTCTGCAAATGTTATTCTAATCAACTGGCAAACTCTTGCTAAATAGAACCCTTCGTTTAACATGACAAATTTCCCTGCATCCTGAATGGTGTTTCTTCCCCCCTGTTAAGACTGAAACCAGGACCTACTACTTGACCTTGTCTGTCAGCTTTTTAATTCCATCAGGACAGCCAAGAGTGGCTTTACCACAAAAAGGTACAGTTCCATACCCAAACCCAGAGACCTACTAGACCTCCTGAGAAAGCCTGAATACTCTCCTGTGCATTTTACCTTGGCAGAATTGTCCAGGAAAAGCCTTCACAGAGGTGACTCTGCTGGCTCTTTCCTTGTGGGAATAGCAAACTCAGTGGTACTTGGAGACTTTTAATGAGTGGGGAGTAAGCAGTTTGCTCTGTAACATTGAGGGCAGCAGTGTCTGGATCAGAATTAGAAGCTGCTATTTAGAATCTCCCCTTAGAAAATAAAGCTTTCCAATTTTTATAGGACACTCAGAATTGGACAAATTTTTGCCAACCTAGACAAAGTAAAAAAATTAATTATGATTACTCATCAGTCTCCTTAGTCTCCAAAACATGGGATACAGCCAGAAACTCACATCTGGGACCTCTTTTCATTTAGCACTTGATCTTCTCACTCTGTTCTTTCCTCCTCCCCTTGCTGGGAGACCATCATCCTCTGCACACAGGGATGCCAGTGCTCACCTTCCTGCACACAGTAAATCCTCATAAAGTAGCCTAAGATATATCAGTCTTCCAACAGCCATAGCAGGCAGAGTTCTTCAGTTGGGAGCAAAACTGTTGAAAAGAAGGAAAATAAATAAAACTACTTTTGCCAAGGGGCAAAATTTTGCCTTCAAGTCACTGACCCTGAACTGATGATTTATGGAGTGCAGGGATGAAGTGATATAGCCCCTGAACCAAATCCTGTCAGTCCTTAGGGTCCCAAAGGTGAGGACCATTTACTGGCCTTCTGTGTTCCTCATTTGATGACTTTACTGACAGGCATAAGCATCCCATAGAAGTCATGCAGTCAATGGTTCCTTGGACAACTGCTGGCAAGTACAGTCTTTGATGAGATGTTCATTCATTTGCACTGCTGAGAGATAGCCATTACTTTTTCTTTCCTGCAATGTTAGCAATTAAACTTTGTCATTCCTATTTTTGTCTTCTCAGTGGTTCCCAGCTGCTTCCCACTGAAGGTAATTATTGTCTCTATTCTGTGAAGCAGATATCCACTGTTGTGAATGCAAACCTCAGACCTGACCCCCAGCCAAGGCAGATCTGGGAAAAACAGCTGTAAAATGAGAGATGTTTTCCATATTGGGAAGCTGAACCTCCTTTTGCTGCTCCCTCTTCCTGCCAGGGGTTGTCCCATGTATTTATCAGTTGCACCAAAGCTCTTGTACCTTTTCCTGCTGCTCATCCTCACATCTGGATGTGTACACACATGGCCCCAGGTGCCTTCCCAGAAAGCTGAATGTCAATGAACTCAGCTTTAGTATATGCTGCTGGACACTCTCCTGACAGAAAGGGCCCTGCCAGAACCCAAATCCACAGAGATCATGTAAAGGACAATAAAATTTTTACCCTGTTTGAGGTTTGACTCTAGAGACCTTGTTCCTTTTGATTCTCATTCAGTGATGTCTTATAGACAGGAAGAAACTGCTTGTGTCATCAGTCATTATTAGACACAAGCTTTGCTGTCTGTCCTCAGTGAGGCTTTAATTTGCAATACACTCACTGCATAGCAAAGAAGGCAGAGACCCTGAGCAATGGGCTTTGCCTGTGTTTTGCGAAGATAGATCACCCAACGTGCCCAAAACAAGCAATCTTGCTGCCTGCTGAAGTTTCTGGTGGAACTGTTGGTCCCAGACAATGGGCTCTCTGTGTGGGGCAGCAGTTATTGGCCGCTGCACTTTTGAAACAAGCCATGAAAGGCGGTTGTGGTACACCCATAGGATGGGAGGGATGTGACTAAGGTCCTGTGCCCAAACAGAAAATGAGATCAGCCCCACGCCCTCATTTAAGCCTTTCCCTATAACAAATCCCAATCACTTTCCACCTCCTCTATCCACACCACTGATCTTTCCCACCTTACCCTAAACCCCTTCATTGTATCACAAACTACCTCTCAGCATGAATTTTTAAGACAGTGGAACATTTCTATTTCCAAATGCTAGTTCCAAATGTTGGTTTACAAATGTTGAATTATTTCAAGGAAGCAAATGTGTGCACACATTTTCTCATTAGAGAACTAAAAAGGTAATGATCAACTCCCACATGCCACACACAGTGGCTATTCCAATTCAAGCACAGCATGTAATACAAGTGGCTGTGGTAGGCTGTAACATTATAAATGACACCCCTTTGGTGATGGAGACAAATCAGATTATGTGTGAGTAGGGTATTGATTGTGCCTAGATTTCTTAATCTCTTAAATCAATGAACGAATAGTAGATAAGGAAACAATGTGCGCTTGGAGGGCCAAGTGCCTTTTAATACTTAGGTTTTAATGAGCATTTTTTAATGCTCAGTAATATCTTAACTGGAAAGACACTTAGCCAGCTCGAAGTATAGGCTACTATTTATTACCAAAATGCCTCAACCTAGATTTCTCTCTCTGTTTATGCTAGACATCAATTCTGATTTACCTCTCATTGAGTTAATGAATACATGTTATGCGGTTTTATTAAAGAAAATAAAGTCTTCAATTGACTGCCTCTGAAACAGTATGACAAATTCTGAGGAGATTAGCATAAGGATTAAACATACAGATTTTGTTGCAGGAAATGTTTTCATGAATACAGTCTTAATTGATTGTGGCAAAACAAATATGCGCTTTGGCAATGCTTGCCGAGTATCCAATTCAGCATTATTTTAATTAAGTCTTTTAAATGATGAATTTCAGTACAGCAGATGTTCTGGAGTATTCAGGTATATAAACACAACCAGTGTCAGTATCTGATAAGCCTACAATTTCAGAGTTTAAGCACATATGAAACTGGGCCAGTTGTTGAGAGCTGAAAATGGATGGAATTTGCTAAACCACTGCTTGCACCTGTTTTGAATTGTGATTTTTTTTCCTCCACATTAACCTCTGGGGAAAGAAGGAGAGACCTGTGTGCAGTACCAGAACATGGGGAAGGAGACATATTCACTCACCATTTGCAGTTTCTAAGTAACTAACCACAGCAGCTGATCCTCAGGAAGAGGGAATTTCAGTACATTTTAAGTACTGAGTATTTTATTCAGCAGATCTCTCTGCATAGCCACAAGCATTTCAGTACAGAATTGAAGGTGAATAAAAAGGTTTCAAACCCTGTAATCAAATGATTTTTAGGTTGAAATTATGTTGCCTCACAAATAAATGTCTCCTATGCTAGGCAGTTGTTTGTCTTTAAAATAACATCTGATTTGACATGATGTGTCTAATGAATTTACAAATATTTGATGTCACCTTGAATTTTAAATGAGGTCATAAACATTATTGGTCATCAAAGTTTTTGGATGTGTTCTCATTAAAATTTCATATATGCTTTTAATCAGTGAATACACTTCTGTGCATGGGGTTCCTGTGCCTCAGCTCCAGGTCATTCAGAATCATCAGCATTTTGCTGTGTGAAATATATTGATAAATGGACTTGGCTTCTTTGGTAACTTGACATTTTTATTGTTCTCTGCCTTTAAAGATATATGAGCAGAAAAGCCCTGCCTGTTTTGAGCATGTTCAGGCTTCCATAGAAGATCAGCAGAGCCTCTCAGCTGTATGTGAGAGGCAGAGGAAATACAAGGGTGTAAAGGAAACTTGAAAGGCACAAAGGTCTCCCATGGAATAATATCTGATTACAGAGAGCACTTCTCTATCCAGAACAACTTTTAGCATCGAGACTTAGAACTGAGGATGATTTCAAGTCACCAGTCAACGCAACCACTTCTTGGGCAAAAATAATATCTCATATTTATCCAAGTCAAATAATGCTGTAAAAGTATGCAATGGAAGTTCAGGAAGGGTGATGTAGCTGAGTCATTTTAGGAAGGCAGGATATCAAAATGAAGTTGTGACAGGAGTTTAGGCTGAATTGTATGTGTTTGTTCACATGTGTTTGATCTGGCATCTAAATTGTGACACTATGAACAGCCAGCCTGAAGGTACAGGTCATGAGGAAGAAAGTTACCTCAGCTGTCACAAGCACTACCACACTCAGCAGCTTGCATTGCCCAGCCAAATTACTGTGAGCCCAGCATGGCACATGAGATGGTACAGGAACTTTGTGAATTCTGGATATCGAGCCTATTACCTTCTCTTCTCTCCATTTTTGTGCCCCCTTCAGCTTCAGAGCTCCAGATTTATCTCTGAAGAAACCTGAGGACGTGTTTCATAGTCAGGAGCAGCTTTTCACAATGATACTTTTCTATGATCTAGAAGTCACATTGGCAAGGTGTGAGATGAATGAATTGGTGCAGCTTAGTGAGTCACAGCTTCCCAGTCTGGTCTCTGTCCAGGGTTCACACCTGGCTCACCCTAAGGTAGGTTGTCTCTTCCAGTGCACCAAAGTCAGGAAACCAAACTACCTGCAGCTCTGAATTCCGCTACAGCCCCCTCAGATTCACAGATTAATACACATGTTCCATATTTCACTAGGAACACTTCAAAACCTTGTTTTACATTATGTTCTGCTTCAGGATGGATGTCAGTACAAGTTCCACACATGTCTGAAAATCTCCCTTTTCAATATTCACTTTCACACCTTTCTCCATCCTTTTGTCCCTTTCATTCTCATCCCTGAGCTTTGCTGGCTCTGGAAGCCAAAGGCAGCCATCCGTCACAGATTGTTTGACATGAAGGCGATTCACAGTCTCTCAGCTCCTGGCATGTGGACAAATGTGTTGGAGTATGACCTAACATTTAAATAATGATTCACTATTGAATGTTATGAGAAACTGGCTGACAATTTCAAGGTAATGCCTTTCCAAAGATATACAGTATTAATTCCTTACTATCATATAATTGTATGTTCACTTGGAGAATCTTAAATAAACTTTACACTTTGCAATTAATTTACTGAAATTCTAAGTTAAATTACTTGCTATAAAAATATTAAACATATTACGACTGTCTGGACATTGCCTTCCAAATGAAAGGGAAGCTTAATTATTTTAGAAGAGAAATATAAACAGTGTCAAGATTTAACCGCTGCTCAATTTAATATAACTTCTGCCTAATTTTACAAATGATTATTTTTACAGTTAACATGCATAAAAAAATAATGACCTTCATAATATTGCTTTTGATATAGTTAGAAGTGTAGGCAATTATTGTAGTAATTTTTGAAAGAAAAAGAGGGAAATCTGTTGTTGCTTACCAAATGAAAGAATCATGGAAAGTGAAAGAGAAAAAGAGGAAAAAAGATACAAAAAGGAACTTCATTGAGCAAACCTTAGTCACAAAGTCAGTCTTGAGTCTTTCCTCCAAAGAGAGGGGACAGAACCTGAAATCAAGGCTTTGAAATAGTGTGAGATTTGCAAGGAGGGAGACTGCAAGGTGAAGCTTTCTGCCACCTTCCTGCCATCACAAAGAGCAACTCCAGGATGGAATGAGGGCAGGAACCTGCTCCCAGCCAGATTGCTGCACTTGTCATGGTAAAGCCTCTTGGGGAACTGAGAACTCCAGAAAAAAAAACCATCCCAAGCGTAAGTACTATAAAATGTCTTATATGGGGGTGAGATGGTTGGGTGTGCACCAGAAACCATGGAATATTCTTTCTGTTTGGGAAGTTCCCATCAGGAGCCATCTGGCATCCCCAGAGAAGTGCAGAGAGGGCACAGGAAGGATGGAATCCAGATACTGAAACTGTATTCTATCAGTTTCAACATGTTGTCCATGGGCTATTTCTAAGCATAGAAAAAAGACAATTAAGAAAAGCAGGGCTATTAATAACAGGCACATATTCTGAATACTGTCTCCTCTTACTGCAGGGGTCCATAGATTGAGCATGCAAAGGTGAAAAGTATCTATTAGAGAAATAAGTCTTGCAAGGGTGTTTCCGAAGTGCAGCTTGCCTGCTTCCAGAGTCTGTATGGGACAGGACTGTAAAGGCTTTAGCAGGCCACAGATAAGGCCAGAGACATCAAAACAGTATGGAGGTAATCCCAGCCCTCCTGAAGTTAGTGGGAGTTTCAGCAAGGACATGTGTCCCAAGCTTTGCTCTGAAATGTACAGTGGACTTTTAGACAGAGCAAATTTTCCAGTATTTATACAACTAAATGCTTTGGCCTCTGCTGCTGGAGTACTATCTTCCCTTTTTTCCTTCTTGCTGACCTTTACACTTACCCAGTCCTGCTGATTTACATCTGGAAGCATGAGCTGTATTACTGGCAGGCACCTCCTCTACAGTAATTACTTGATTCCTTTCCAGGAAGAAAGAAAGAAGGCAGGCAGAACTGAATGCAGATAACGTTTTTAATGTTTCCTTGCAGCAGCACACTTATTTCCAGCAGAAATAGAGAAAAAGAAAGGGAGAAACCTGTTGTACCACCTTCTGAAGTGTGATGTAAAATAAAAGTTATCAGAAGAGGGTACTGAGCAACCACAGGGGCTACTTCAGTGCCACAGTGCTTCAAAGATGCTTGTTTGTCAAAGCCCTAGGTGGTACTTCTCTGTGTTTGCAGGATGAACCTCAGCCAACAAAACAACTGTGCAGCACTGTTTCTCTCCTTTATTAAAAGACTTCCGGCAGATAATAGAAAATCATCTCTTCAGATACTGCAGATGGGTTTTATTGCACTAGACAATATAATAAATTATGTCCACTCTTCTAAGAAATTATTGAGGGTATTTTTTAAATAGCCTTTCAGAAAGTCAGCAGGTTGAGTCCCCAAACATCCCTCAGCACTGTTATTTACAGATTCAGCTCCAGCAATCAAACATATCAAGAATTCAAACTATTTCTTGGAGGGAGGAAGGAAACCAAGGCTGTCCTTTGGCCTCTAATCTGCATCTTTCTTCTATGTTGATTATTTTGTTGAGTGATCTGAACAGACTTGTCAAGCTGTCTCAGGAGCCAGAGCACTGGGGAGAGATGGGGACCAGGGAAAAAAGGAGGAAGAGGACAAAGTGGGCATTTGAACTCTCATCTTGAATGACTAGATGCTTTACCATGGGTTTCTACAGAGGACAAGAGTGTCAGGAGGTGATGCCAAGAAGGCCTGAAGCCCTGAAATTTCCCAGATCCACATGGAAAAAAAAAAAAAAAACAAAAAACCAAAAAAAAAACAAAAACAAAGCACAAACAAACAAAACCAAAACCAAAACAAACAAACAAACAAACAAAACCCACAAAAATCCACAAAAGTCTGAAATTTCTGTATTTTCTCTCCCTTGTCTGGTGTTAACTTCCCAGACCCACTCGCCTTTATTCCCCTTCACTGCTTCTTCATTACTGGAAGCAGAAGAGAAAATCAAGTTGCACTTGCAAGTGTGGATTAGTGAGATTCATCAGGGCTTTACTTTATTTTATCAGGAACTCCAGCACACGCTGAAATCAGCCAATTCAGATCCAGCCATGACTCTTAGTGGCACCTGGCAATGAAATAGCAGGATATGCTGCTTGCATTCCTATGTGTACACAGGAAAAAGAGCATTTTCTTTTAGAAAACCACCGTGCAAATCCCACGTCATCAACAGAAGAAATTTATGCACCAAGAAACTTGTCCTCTGCCTGAAAAACCACAGCTACATTTGGTTGCTTTCTATATGTGAGCTTATATTTCAGCTCAGAGAGATGGACCATGATTTAGTGAATTGCCTGGTCTCCAGGAAGACCAATATATCTTTATACTTTAAATTCCAGAGGGTGTTTAATCTTCATAGTCTTTTGGTGCTTTAGGTCATGCTATACAATAAGCCAGCTTAACATGAAATGCTCTCTCCTGCCTCTCACACTTCTCACCACTATGACATCTGACACAAAGTCCTGGATCCAGCATGTTTGTGTGACTTGGAATCCAGCTCAGCTCTGCATTATACAATTAATCTCTCACATCTCAAATAGCTCAAAGCAGAACCACAGATCCTCTTAACACTTAAGCTTTGGCATGTTTCAAATCCAAATCTTGACCAGCGTGCCAAGACTGTGAGTCAGATGAATCATATATGAGGCACAGTCTGAGAAACCTAGTGGGTGTCGTTAAGGTTATTAGGAGTCCTTCAAGTCATTTGAGAGCCAGAGACCATCTGGGTTCGTGATATTGGTTAAATCCTGCCAGAAAGGTGCCAGCTGGACATACTTCCTTGGGACAATCACTGTAATGATATTTTGTAACTCATCAACTTATTCTTTCATTAGCTCCAATAGTGATTTTATTTTGTGCAATTCCACATTGTATTGGGCTTGCAGGTGAGGTTTTGGTCATGAAGGGACTACAAGGATGGCTTCTGTGAGAAGATCCTGGAAGCTTTTCCCATGTCCAACAGTCAATGCCAGCCACCTGCAAAACAGACCCACTGCTGGGGAAGGTGAAGCCCATCAGTGATGGTGTTAGTGCCTCTGGGATGATATATTTAAGAAGGGGGAGAAAACTGTGCAAGAGCAACTGAGATCAGAGAAAGGAATGAGAAAAATAGGTCTGCATACCCAAAGATCAGAGCAGAAGGAGAGAGAGAAGGTGCTCCAGGCCCTGCAGCCCATGGTGCAGACTGTGGTGAGGCAGCTGTGCCCCTGTAGCCCATGGATGACCCCATTCTGGAGCAGGTGGATGCCAAAAGGATGGTGTGACTCCATGGGAAGATGGTATTGAAGTAGGTTCCTGTCAGGACCTGTGGCACAGTGCAGAGATGAGCTCACTCTGGAGCAGGTTTGCTGACAGGACTTTTGACCCCATGGGGGTTACCACTGGAACAGCCTGCTCCTGAAGAACTGTACCACCTGTAAACAGACCCATGCTGGAGCAGTTCATAAAGAACTGAAGCCTGTGGAAAGGACTGGAGAAGTTTGTGGAGCACTGGGTCTCTTGGAAGGGACCTCACACTGGAGCAAGTGGGGACTGCTCCCCTGTCAAGGAAGTAGGAGCAGAGACATGTGATGAATGGATGGCAGTCCCTATTTCCCATCCCCTTGTGCTACTGGGAGAGAGGAGATAGAAAAATAAGGAGTGAAATTATGATTGGGAAGAAGGGAGGAGTGAGGGGAAGATGTTTTAAGATTTAGTTTTCATTTCTCACTATACTACTCAGATTTGACTGGTTATAAATCTATTTTTCCAAATGTTGAGTTTGTTTTGCCCTTGACTGTATCACGACCTGTTGCATTTTCTCTCCCCTATCCAGCTGAGGAGTGGAGTGACAGAGAGGCTTTGGTAAACACATGGTGTCCTGTCAAAGTCAACCCACAACACCCATAATGGACACAAATATGGTCCAAATAATGGACCAAAGCCTCAGAAAAATTATCCTGAAAACTTCTAAGATCCCTGCTATGGAAAGAGTATCCTATCTTCAGGACATAAAAGATACAACAGTAAGAAATCAATCTTCTCCAGCAAGGTCTGTTCCTTGGCATTTTTCTCCAATGTGTTATCAGATGTTGATAGTAATACAGTCATTGTGTCTGGAGGTTATGGGTCACAATTGCACCTGCTTTAAATGTTTATGCCTTGGCTGCTTCTCAGAGAAAGGGATTGAGTGTGTTGACCTGAGTGGTCCCTTCCAGTTCCACATTCTTTATTAAGAAGTTCTTTCTAATTCATGTGTCATGAAGGAGGCATTTGTTTCAGGAGTGTTCTTCATAAGGGCCCACCTATCTCCCAACTATTCTTAATCTTTGCCCCACTTTGGCATTTCTTCCTTTCTTTTTTTTTTTTTTTCATGATATCTCCATGTGTGGAAAACCATATTTTCTGTTTGATCAAGGTACTAATATTTGCTCCTTCTGCAGCTGACTTGAAGCCTTCAACTTGTGTAGGCTGCTGATCAATGACCGTGTAGGCTGGTATTTCCAAGAAGGCAAAAATTTCTGATGTATAAAAACCCACAAGACAGTGCACAGAATAGGCCTGTATATGTGCCTACTGGCACAGGGATTGAGTTTTGCCTACACATGTAGGTGCAAGGATTTGCAGGCAGAAGGAATGCAGGAGCCTCTGGGGTACAACTGTCCTATTTTCATCTTCTGTTGCTACCAGTCTGGCCAAGACTTGAAGTAAGGAATGAGCAATGAAGGTTAGGAGTAGTGAAGCAACCCCTCTCCCACATTAAAATTGCTTCAGCCTTAACTTGTCAAAGTTGTTTAATTTGTATCGCCACATCACCAGCCAAGGCACAAACAGACCTTCCAAACTATGAGCTCAGCCCACAAATCACACTCATTAAGGCTTCAAATTTTTGTAGAGTACAGAAAAGGAACTTTTAACTTCATTTATTCCCCTGTATGAAATCTCTACAATTTAGTCATCATTCAAAAAGCTTTCAGACAGATTACAGAAGTTGGCACCTCTGCTATCATAAATGAATCACTGAGGATAAAATCTTTATTAAGCTTATACATCTTGGCTCTAAAATAGCAGTGCTATGTGTAAAATGAAGGTCTCAGAAAGCAGTAGCAGTGTTTCATTTCGTTCTGCATGATCCAAGAGTAAAGGGTGATCATAACACCAATAACGTACTTCAGCAATGCCAAAATAAAGAATAAAAAGAGTTTTAATCTTTAAGAGTGCACATGGCTTTACCCCCCCCAGTCAAAAACATTAAAAATTCAATGTTTTATTAAATAGGTTTCTGCAGGGGAAAATGCTGTGCTAATTTGGAATGAAATATTAGCACAAAGCAAGCAAGCTTAGTATAAGTTCCTGGTAAGAAAGGTTACTTAGAGGATGATAAGTCTAAAGACTGATTAGGTGTGTAATCATGGTGTTATTATGCTAATGATGGATTTGTTTGTTGTCGTGTCATCAACAAAAGATTAAGCAAATCCCTACATGAAAGCTTGAGGTGAAGCAATCTGCTGGAGGAGGGGTTTGGGCAGCAAATCTATGTATTATCATCACTTCTTTGTGGAGTAATTATTGCTGTACAGGGTGCTTTTCTTTCAGTTCTCACAGGTGGCAAACCCTCAGACTTTGTTAAGCAGTTTAGACTGCAGTTGTGTTGCTCCTTGGACTGACCTGCTTTGGGAAGGCTAAACCACTCATCAGGGGGAAGATCATCTTTCATAGAAAGGCATCTTTGGCTAAAGAAACACCCTGTGGCTATGTAAGCTTTTTCTTAATACTTCAAACCTGAAAGGTCCCACAAATGTGGCCCACTTGTTCTGGATTTGATTAAACTATGTGACTGGGCACATTTTGAACATACACTGCCTGGGAGTCAGATGTCTCTGCCATGCCATGATCATCCTATTCCACTGCCAGCAGCCCAGGCTGCTGTGCTCAAACCCAAGCCTCCTGAAGCAGGGCATGTAAATGAGGTGAGTGGCCAGAGGGTTTTTGCAAAGAATTACCTCTGCCATGTAACCATGTGGCCAATAACTCTATCTTCTTGTGCAATAGTGTACTCCAGACTGGGAGGATGCAAATGATGTGCCCAGACTCTGACTGAAGTGTGTTGTACTGTATCTTGCAGTCATTGATGTCTTGTGCCTGTTCCATCCTGATCACTGGGGTCCCTCAGGGGATTGGATTTTTCTTGTTAGGGCTTTCAAAAAAAAAAAAAAAAGAAAATTATTATTATTATTATTATTCCTACACCCATTTGTTGTAAACCTTCAGCTTTCTAGGAGTTATGGCTTGCAGAATACTTCCCACAGTGTTCTGGGTAAACACACCTGAGCTGAGTGTGTCAGTCTACAAAGACATAACACGTAATGACAGTGGTGGGCTTGGGGAGGGGGTTGTTCAGTTACCATTAGGGTTGTGCAAGTGAACTGAAGGAAGATTTGGACTTTTTGGATGTGTAAAGTCTCACAGCTTTCTTGAAATCAGTGCAATGACAAATTTCACAAGATCTGAATCTGTGCTTACAAAGTAGATATCAAAACAGCCTCTCACTTGATAGTGTCTGGAGCTGGTCATGAATATTTGACAGTGTCATGTCACTAAAATGAAGTTTTCTTTTAGAAATACTTTGCCATTTTATTCTGGGAAGATAATTTTAAAAAAGTAAACTTTTCAATATAAGCATATGTTAGAACATTTTGGGTCTTCGTAACAAAATTTCTTTCAAAGTGATTCTATTTTGTTTTGAAGAAGAAAAATGTCTTGGTCTATAGGCATTTTTTTCTTAAAGACAAGAACCTGAAGCACTTGGAAGTGAAGCAAATAACAAGATTACGTCTGGCTCCTGACAGAACTCTTGCTGAATAAGTGCTGAAGATCTCATCTATATATAACTGTGCATGATATGAAAGAGAAATAAATCTATATAGAGATGACAGACATTGAAATAATCATGAAGCTAATTATGTTACCTCGGTGGGACATAAATGTGCCTAATTTTAAGTGTGCTATCCAGGGGCTTTGCTGAATAGATAAACTGAGAAACTTATAGATATCTGCAAGTTCTAAATAAAGTAAGAACTTACTGTAAGATTGTGTAAAGGCATCACTGGAGCCCACTGAAATCTTTGTGTTATTCCCAAATAATCCCAGCCACAGTATGTTTTATTTTTTCATGTCAATGACAGTAATAGCTTGAGTGACTCACAGCTTAATGCACACTGTATTGACCAAAATGGTATTTAGCACAGAATTATCCATCCTAAGCTTAATATCCAGTCTTTTTCCAATCCACATCTGTGTTCTTATTATGAGGTTCTTATCTGTAACACATTTTGGGCGTGGTTTGTGTAGATTTTCTTGGGTTTAATGTAAAATCTGCTGTCAGTTTTGCCGCATATAGGAATATCAGATATACAGAACCTTAGGGGTGAATTCTGGCTGCCAAACTTGTGGAAGGTAGACAGGGAGGCTGCAAAGCTTGGCTCTGCCAACAGGGCAAGCCAGTCCCAGCCAGACCTCTGGGGAAAATTTGTAGAACAGTGCCAAGTGTGATGTGGCTTTTAGTAATCATAATTGTATTTATAAAGCTACCGGGCCACCTGCTCAAGAGCTTGAGCTGCTGCTCAGCAGATTATAAAACAGTAGACAGGTCATAAAATATGTATTAGAAGAACGAGACAAAGTGTTAACTCGCAGCACAGACAGGGAGCAAGCCTCACCCCTGAGCAAATACAAGCAAACACAAAACCTATAGATGGCCCCAAACCAGGCATCGTTACTGTCATAGGGCTGGGGATGCCAAATCAAAGGGTGAGTTGGAGCTGTGGGTGAGCAGGACTGGAGGTCTCAGATGGTGTCTGCCAGGAGCTGCCAGGCCCCGGGCACTGCTCCAGGGCTTTCCCTCAACAGCAGCTTTGGCCATTGATGGTCTGCACTGCATTGGTGACTTGCTGTGAAAGGTCTCCTGGCACCCCCTCAATACCACTACAAACAGCCTTGTACTGCTTGCTACTCTGCAGCAAAATGGTAACATCTGATCTTTCTCCCCAGTCACCATAGTTACCTTTTCATCTGAAGGAAGGAAATTATGCTGCACAGGGGTTTGGATTTTTTTTTTTTTTTTTT
>VXAU01004102.1:161026-184887 GCA_013399695.1 Formicarius rufipectus | reverse complement strand
TTTTTTTTTTTTTTGGGTGGGGATTGTTTGGTTATTTTTAGGGGGTTGCCTTTTTTGTTGTTGTTTGTTTGTTTTTTGTTTTCTTTCATTTTTCCCTAAAGAAAACTCAATCAAGAGAAAGCACTAAATCAGTTGTGAACTCAACCATGTCTTTCCTGTGCTTCATTAACAGCCTGTGAGATCTTCTGTGACACTTTTCTGTATGTTTAAGTAACTGAAAACTTGAATAGTTCTTCACATACAGTGATCTCTTGATGTCTTCTCACTAGATTCCTTAAATGCAGGGACAGTAGTTCATTAAGCAGCATCCTACCTTTTCCTAAGCAACTAAATGACTGTTTTACCAGAAAATGGCATCTTAATATAGATCAGCTGTAAGGTCAGAATCAACAATACCCCTTTGCAGACTGAGCATTGGCTGTGAACTTTATTCATTGCAAACACTGGCCAGTGTAGAAAATCTGAAAATAAATTTTAACAAACACTAAAATACAAAAATCCACTATTTAAATGGTTAGATGCTTTGGGTTTCTTACTTGTTCGAAGCACTAATTAAAAAAAAAATCTTGGAAAGGGGGAGCTCTGCTCTGCTTTTGAAGCAGGTGAGGATATGGAGAAAGAATATAAAGAATTAAATATAATTAGGAAAGATCAATTTTCATCTTCCTGTCTAAAGGTGAATATTTAACATTCATCTAAAGGAAAGGAACTTGTCAGAATGAAGTAGCTTATCACTGAGAATACAAAAAACGTTATAAAAGTACCTTACTTATATGAAAGAGGACTGTTCTTGGAAAGAGTGTGTCACTCATTGGGCCAGTCTTCAACACTGTCCTATGCCCTTTGCTTTGGCAAACTAAGTAAGTGCCACCAGAAAAGTTCTCGTACATCAAGGACTCCTCAGGTAGCAGAAGGATGAAACCAGGCCCACTCTCACCACACCTGTCCTTCCCTGGGAAGAAGGAATAGAGGTTGTCAAAGCACCAAATTTGCACTGGCAACATCACCCTTGGAATCCAGCTGGAAGCCTGGCAACATTTACAGTGTCCCTGAGGCTTCTCTAATACTTGTGACCAACTTCCTCAAACCTTGTTTGTCACCTCTGTTTCAATCCCTTCTGTGTTATGCCAGTAAACCAGTCCTAGGAAAAGGCATGTTCTCTTGTGGGGATAGGAGGAACGATTAACAATTTCTATAATAGAAAATAAAAGGAAAGCATGGTGGTTTTCTACCCATAAACATTTTGTTTCATGGTAGCACCACAGTCTTGGCCTGAGAATCACAGGGATCACAAAACACTAGTGTAACCACAGCAAAGCATTGCCCCAGCTGTGATGAGACCCTCCAGCCAGCTGTTCCACCTTCCCACACCAGGGCACTCTCAGGGCATTTGGCTCTCAAACTGAATACTACGCTTGGATCCCTACACTAAGAAAACAAATGGGGAAGTTTTGATCTGGTTCAGAGTAGCTCTAGATGTGGCAAGGACACATTAAGTATCTTCAATCAGAACAGTTTGTTCCTAAGACAACCTGAAGGAGCCAGAGGAAGGGAGGTGTTCAGACATCCCCATCCCTGCCCATGTCCAGCCATTTCATCTCCAGATAGGACTCAGACTTGAGGCTGAGTATGAAACAGCTGGAAGTCTCTTGGACAAATATCCTCCCTTTGCCCCTTAGCTTGCTTTAAAATAAACATGATTTTTATGTGTTTTGTTCTTTCCTTTTTTTTCTGTGGGCAGGAGTTGGCTGTCAGCAGAAATTTTTAGACATCTTTTAGTTTCTGCTAGTCACAAGAAATCTTAAAATCAAGAAGATAACTGCCTCTTGTTTCATGATTCATTCTTATAGATCTCTGTTCAGCTAGTTATTCTTACAGGTTGGTTGTGTTGGGCCAAGGAGTTGAAACTGTCTATGTTGCTAAGTCAAAAAACTGTTCCCAGTATTTTACAGCATTTAAGCCCCCTTGATGTGTTTTCATTTCCATACCAGTCCTTTTTTAATCACTGTCAATTCAAGCTGTCATCATCAGAGACTAAGAGGAAAATCTCTCCTCAACCCCACTGTCCATTCTTTATAGACTATAACTTTTTCAAATAATACACCAGCCTGGAGAAGCATCATTTTTGGGCAGTTGTAAGAATTTCCTGCATACCAGTATAATGACCTTCCTTCTCAGCCTGGTTTGATGGTTGCTGCTATATATCTGTGGCATCCCATTTGAAACTCATCAGAAGTTTCTTAACATGCAAATATCTTATCTTTAGAAATCTTTTTGCCTCCTTTTTCCAGAGACAATATCCTGAAGCAGGACAAGACTACAGTAGAAATGATCTGGTCCTGAACTCAGAGCTTTCATGCAAGCATTTACTGACAGCCTGAAAGCATTTGATATAAATTACTGCCAGCTCTGAGCTGATCCATTTGTATCAAGGACACCGACAGTGCACACCCAGATCACGCACATGATTGTTCTGACAGACATCTGTAATTCATGGTTTCAAGAAAGACCAGCCTCTCTTCCTGTAAATGAATAATACACTCACAGGTCAGATGTTACATACCTAACCCTTATACTCAAAATCCTAGGGAATATAAATGAAGATGGTTACTGCTGTCATATAACATCTTGCCTTTTTATAACTCAAATTTAAAACAAGGGATAGGATCATTTTAGGAGGTTGAATTGAAATGTTCAGCCAGTTTGCCTACATTTCTGTTAATAATAAGATCAAAGCAAAACAAATGAAGAGATAAAATAACCTTATTTCACCAGTACATGAGAGGAATAATAAGTGGGTTCAAGCTTTTAGCTTTTTATTTACATGGTTATCTCATGCCCTTCATTGTACAAAGCTGTTTGTGTTTTTTGCCATGATGTAGATAACTATCGTTTTCATAGTAAAGGTTTTTCTTCTCTGACAAGTTACTTTCCCCAAGTCGAATGCAGAACAATCAATGTACTGGTTAATAGAATGAGATATTTGGCCCCTCAAAAGTAGAAACTGATTTGGATCTTGCCTCGGCAGAACAGAAAATAAATCTCAAACCTGTAGGCAGTCTTCTGAGTCTCTATCACAAATAAAGAACCTCTTGAGGGATATTCATGAAAGCGCACATCTGTTCACTCACGCACTTTATTATGCACAATACAGATAACTGGGGAAAAAGAAAATATTACCTAGTAGATTTTTTTTTCTTTCAAATTCTATCTGGAATGAATTGCAGTATTTTTACTTGTAGTATGCTAAGCAGAGTATAGAATCATGTTGCATACGGAGCTGAATTCAAATGAGAGATTTCAACTTGATATTATAATCAAAATTGCAAAAGTGAAATGATGGAGCTTTTTTGCCCAGAGACTGGAACACCTCAGTCCATGGAGGCTTTCAAGACCCATTTACATAAAGGAATGAACAACCTGATCTGATCTCAGAGCTGACTCGGCTTTAACACTGAGGTCGGATTACAGTCCTTTCCAACCTGGATTATTCTACAATCTCATAATAGCAGTTAGCTGAAAACTGTTTCAAAAAAGGTGTAGAGACTGGATGCCAAAGGAGGAAGTGCTGAAAAACAAGCTATGCAGAAGACTGTTTAAATACTATTTTAAATAGGAAATCATTCAATACATCATGACAATCAGGTGGCACTAATACCCAGAGGTGTCACTTACTGCTTACAGTGGGCTGTGAAGTTGTAGGTAGAAATGTGTTCATTTTTGTTTTGTTTTGTTTTTTTTTAATAAGAGGGAAAATTTGGGGGGAAAATGCAGTATATGATTATATAAATATTTGGAACTGGAAACACAAATCTTGGAAACAAAGGAATATAAACTTCTAAACTAGAAATTATGAACACTCCAGGATTATTCAGATCATTTTCATGGTTATTAAACCTGCTTCTTTATTCTCTGAGATAATTCCATAAGACTATTAGGGTGGTAGACACACATGACACCACATCTGCCTTTACCCTAAGCAACTCGATTGTTTGTTTTTCAACTATAAAAGTGGTAAAGAAACTGTACAAGTATTCCTTAATGTAATTTACTATCCTACCACCATCTGCTACATTTGGCACTGAATGTGTAGCTGAAAACCCTTTTATAATAGCGTGCCCTGAACCAGGAAGCTGCTTCAGACCAGAACCAATTAGCATTCCCAGCCTCTCTCAAAGCACACAGAAGCAGAAGAGCACACACTGATGGTGCTTGCGTTTTACAAGTGTTTATGTTTTGTGAGCATGAATACCTTGAGGAATCTGTTTTAGCTACAGCACCTATGTCTGCCACTGCACATCACTGACACCAACAATGAGAGGGCAGTGAAGAAAAGCATGAAAGGAATGCACAGCTTCTTGCTCATGACTGGTTGGTGCAGATAGAGCAATAGCCCTATGGCAATACCTATCCCTGTGTCGTGCACATATGTAGCCTATTACTGCCACTGAATGTCAGCCAGACCTCGGGTGAACACTAAAGAGTTGGTTTAGGATTCAAGGCTGGATCTCCAGCTGCTGCAAAAGTGTGGCTCTCATGTTTCCTACAGCTCTGCAACCTCCACCTCAGCAATGGGATCTTGCCAAATTCTGCTCTGCTCTGCGGAGCACTCAGCAGCCATGCCCAGCTGATGGCACCTGGGATTTTACAAAATCCATGAATAACACTTTTGGGAAGTACTTCTAACAAAATCTAAAGTGAAATAAATGTGAATGGGCAGCCACAAACTCACTCCAGCTCCAGTAGTCTTTTGAGAGCTTTGTGAGGGGAGTTTGGGCTTTGGTGTGGAACTTTGACAGAGAATAAAATCTTGTACTTTCTTGGAGACTTTTTGGGAAACTTCTCCTGAGTCTGTGGGATGGAAGCAGAAATGCGCAGCATTCATGATTTGATTCCAAGAAATCTGCTGTCAGTCATGCTCCAAACTGTAATTCGTGCTTCAAACTCTTTTGGATGAGACCAAAGGCTGGCTGAACATGATTAGGAGGTCATTGATAACATGGAGATTAAGAAAATCAGTGGCATCATTTTTTTTTTTAAATCATATTTGACAGATGTTTAGGGGTGATGATTTTTTTCAGTTTTGCCATACACTGGCATATCACCAGTGAGAAAGCTTTAGAGTTCTACCAATTTATTTGTTAAACCTGGGAACTACACCACTTTGTGAAAGGTGAATATCTGGTACTGGGATGTGTAGAAAGGAACCAAAGAGAATATTATTTTTGAAAAGAAAAAAGAATGTGCAGATCTGCTATTCAACAAGCAGTCTCAGCAGAAAGCCAGGATCCTTTCCATCTGCTGATGCTAAAGGAGAAGAAATATGAAGAGCAACAGCAATCAAGTCTGAAACTTCCAGAATCCAAAAGAGTCTTAAAAAAGAAAAGCCGTATTTACATGCTTAGGAAGAGGCATTGACAACAGAGGACCTCTGCAGCCCAAGTAATTAAATCCAGAATTGTCAGAGTGAAGTGGATACTGCACAGCGGGCTTTTGACAAGGGAGGAGGGACATCAGATGTATAAGATACATGACAAAATCATGACAAAACTGATACACAAGGGCTTGAAAATCTTATGCAAAGAATAGTTATCAATACTTTGTTGTCAAAGTGGAAGGTCACATCATGTAAGCCCCATAGAAGCCTGTCAATTTTTATTCCATATTTTATTAATTGCTTGGATCATGGGATAGAGAGTACACATAAAACAATTTGTGGATGACACTTTACTGAAAATCCCATGAGAATTTTTGAAGACAAGATTAGAACTCAAAATGATCACAATAAATTGGATAAATGACCTGAAATCAATAAGATTAAATTCAATAGACATGCTGCATTTAAGAAGGAAAATTAGGAGACTGAGAATGTCTCTCTAGGCATGGTATATCGGTAAAGAATCTGAAGATTTTAGTGGATCACAAAATTGAAAATTAGCAGCAAACTGGAGATCCTGGAAAAGCAGTGGATGTTAGTTTTTGCTAAGACCTGGTGGAATCTCACCATCTCAGTCTGGATTCTATATGTAAACAATACCTCAAGCAAAACAAAACAAAAAAAAAAACAAAAAAAAGAAAAAGACAAGCAGATAAAAAGAGCATCATCCCTCTTAGAAAAATAATCAGATCTTGGTTTTGTTTTGTTTTAGTTGTTTGTTTATTTTTGTTTGTTTGTTTTTTAACCCAGAAAATATAAATACGACGCTTTTAGGGAGGTAGTGGAAACAGAAGGTATGTAACACCTGATCATAAGGAATTGTTTTCCATATTGACAAGAGACTGAACAAAAGAAAAGGGGCTATGTGCAAGAATGGAGACTTAGGTGAGATATAAAGATAGAACAGTTAAGACTAATAATTGTTAAAGGAAAGGAAAAGTTATTTGGACTGGGAGGGAAAAGAGTTACCTGTAGCTATTTTTGCTTCCACCTATTCCAGGATTTCACTGTTGGCGAGTTTGATAACAACATTTCCATGCATTTCAAGTGTTTTTTTGTTTAACATTGGTAGAGTATAGGATGATGTGTGGGCCCATATTTGTGCAGTGAACTGACTACCTCTGACTGCAGGTGTACAGCCAAGTGCCCTTGAGCTTTGTTCAGCAACTCACAAAGGCAAGCTAGAGATTTTTGCAGGTTCTGGTTACCAGGAAACACTATTGTCAGTACTGATTCCCTGTCCATTGCACTTCACCATCTTTGCTGAACTGACACAGAAAGCTCTCTTAGTTCTTTGGGATTAATGAGACCCAGACATTTTATCTGACCTCGTTATCCTCCTATTCTCCACCTAGCAGCCTCCTTTGGTTATTCTTTTATTTGCCTGCATCACATCTACTGTAATAAATGAGATGTCTTGAATAGGCAACCATCAATTCAGTCACAACTGGCGTATCCAATATGCAAGAGTTTTGTATGTTTACAGGGTGTGGATAAACATTGATAGCCATCCCATTGTTCTGTTGTTTGGACGGAGTATTTATCATTGAGATTTATTATCTCATGAATTAAAGAAGTGAATGTGGTTTGTCAAATATATTTATCATTTAAGAGCATCAGACTTTTACCTGTGGTCACTTGTGTTGAAAAGCTTCCTGGTTTGTTTGTCCTGCTGCATCCTAAGACTTATACCTATAGTTCACCTGAATGTCAGCGATTCAGAAGGAAATGTAGCCCAAATTAGTATAAATTGTTCTGTAGGTTAACACTGTTTTATCAAGATTTGCATCTTAGCTTTAATATTTTGCATGCAACCCTTTAAAAAGTTAGTCTTCAAGAGCACTAGGAACTGAGACATTAGTGTCTATTTCAATTTAGGCAGTAGCACCAAAAGTAATGAAGACGTTTGCAGAGGAGGTCAAGAGTAATGAGAAGTGTCAGAAGGATAGGAACATAATACGATTACCTTCAGCACATGTGCTTAAAACCTCAAAGTCCTGAATTCCTCCTTCAATATACTACAGAAACTTGGCTCCTACCTTAGTTCAGCAGGAGGACAGGGCATCATCTTTTCACTTGGACTTTGACCTAATTTATCTTAGGCACATCAGTATCTGCCTAATTGCAACAGGTTTCTCTCTCTCTGAATTTCAAAACCCTCTTATCAAAAGGGCAAAATTACTTTCCTGTAACAGGACTATGATGAGAAAAATGTTAGGGCTATTTGTCATATTTACAATCTATCTACTTCTTTTCCCTCAGTGAAAGCATCATAGAGGAATAATAGCAATATACACATGCAGAGAATAGAATTGTCATTTCAATATTCAGCCTAGCTGTATTTTTTAAAATTTTTCAGAGAACAGAAAAATGGCACAGCTTTAGAGGCCAGTACAAAGGAAAAAAAAATTAAAAAAAAAGAAGAAAAAAAACCCACAACAACAACAACAACAAAAACACATCGGAAAGACTTATTGATTCAATTAACTTATGACAGCAAACTTTATTATAAATACACTGTTATTCTTCCAAAGGAGAGTGAGAAAAAGAAGATTGTTCTCCCCTAAAGAAAAGCAAGATGTTTTGGAAAAAGAAAGATGTTTTGTAAAAGATAGGTTTCAGAGACTGTCACTTTAAAAAGGGTCAGATTTTGGCTAACTTTTATCTCAGTGACACTGGTGGCAAGGCTTCTTTGATTTTGACACTACTCAAAATAGGTCAAAGGCAAGAGGTTTGCAAAATGTCACCTGAAGGATTGTTTTGTTTGTTATCTGTCAGATGTATGGAAACGTTGCTGAAGGCAACTCACTTCAAGGCAGATGAAACACTCGTTTGCCAGTGATGTTGTGCAATACCTACAAACCCAGGCAATTTTCAGTAGATGTACCTACATACAAGATACAAGACCTGATCAGGTCACTGTGGGGTCAATAGATGGACTATTGAAGGCTACAGAGGATGAGGAGTATGTGGTCAAAGTACACTTTAATCCTTCTTCAAAGAGCGAGAAAAGTTTTTCTCTTGTCTGAATAAAGACTGTTTCAGAAGTGAGACGCATTCAGTTGAAAAACAGGGTCCAAGCTCTATAAAGGAGTCAGATCCATAAGCAAAAGGCATGCTTGAAGCACGTGAGGAATTTCATCCAAGTACCTCAACTCTCTTGCTTAAAATTAGACCTCTTCCAAACCTACTGGAGAAGGAAAGTTTTAACATTGAAGCCCAAGAAGCTGAGTAGCATCCTGAGACCTTCAGTCTTCTTGTCCTCACCAGAGATGCCAAACCACTTTTCAAGGTCTCAGCAGCACTTCCTTGGGGCTGAATTCTGAGTTCCTGCAAATGTTCTGCTGGTCCCTTCAGACACTTGGGCTGAGTTTGGTGCAGGACCCAGTTACCTTGCTAGATTTGTGTTTACCATTATTCATACAAAAGACATCATTTCTTTTCTGTTCTCTAAGGCATATGACATTACTGACATTTTATTATGAAATATGATTCTCCAAACTGCTTTTTCTTTTTTTGTTAGATGATTGCTTACTATACACCAATTACCATCAAATACACAGTCTCATTGTGACATTTCCACAGTTGCAAGATACTGAACAATTTAAGTTACTGTGCTTCACTTACTTCAGAATTATTTTATGATTCAATTCAATGTTTTAACGATATTATGAAGTCTTTGTGGCGATCCAAATGATTGGTCACAGAATAGATTAAACAAGGCCATGCTCAGAGTGTAAAGAAAATAATTGTCTAAGAAATGAGTTAAAACACACAGTGATGCACACTGAAAATTTAAGTGAATGGGTGGAGTTATCATGTTGCTTTCAGTAGGACCATGCTGTCTATATCTGTTGAGAAATTTCACCTAAACAACTTAATAAATGCAATCAATGGCAATGCAAGTTAATGAAAGGAGGGACAACTTATCTGTTTTCACTGCTGCTTAGTCGATTCACAGTCTGTTGTGATAAGGATTATTTTAGAAATTTCCAAACTTTGGAGGGAAGAAAAATGTCATATTTGCATCGGGTGTAAATCAGCACAGCTGTGCTAAAGCGGACAGAGCTGCACCAGCTGAGAACCTGGCCAGCTGTGTTAAGTCTGATACTTTTAGGATTCTTTGTCTTTAAGGAGAACTTCATGGCCACTTTGTGATATAAAGTATAAACTGAAGTTTGCTCAGCTGCACACTATGAATCTCATGCAATGACAGTGCTGTAGAGCTATACTATTGTGTTTTACTGCATACATCAGGCAAGGGATTACTGTGACTAATTTGTTTTGGAAGGCTGGCAACCCTAATGGGGCATGCCTGGTAGTATTCAAAGGTTCTGATTAGGCACAGTCCACAGAGATGTTCTTTCAACTTGAATCTCCAAAGAAAAAGACTTAATTTTCAAGAAATCACTTTCCTCACAGCTTCATCAATTCGGTTTCTTTGAAACTCGGTACTAAGATGTATCAAAGGAACAGATTGTTTGCCCAAAGCCTATCGAAAAATGCTTTTTGCCTGAACTGAATATACCTAATCTATTTTCACAACCAATTTAGAAATGATCTTGTAAGGACTATTATTGCTATAATGGTCTGTGAAGCTGGAGCCCTAAGAAACCAGCGAGGTGCCTCTGTGCAGCTGAGATGATATGAGCATGTCCTGGCCAGCCCTTCCAGAAGGACTAAGTGGGAGCAGAGTTCTGGGTCTCAGTGCTGCACTGGAGGGGTGAGCCCGGACTGCTCCCTGCTGGCTAGGGGAAAGTGGTGGAGAGCCTGCTGGAGGTGATCTGCTTTTCTGTGATGCCATTGACTTTCTGTCAGCTACATAGTCACCTATCCCCCACCCCCCACAATAATCCAGAAATTCACAGTTATCCAGTGTTTCACCTGAACAAATAAAAGCACTGAGATGGCCTCTTGTCTCACTTCACAGCATGGACAAAGCATTAGAGGACATTACCTGTACCAGATCGAAATAAGGTGGACCTTTCTGCTGTTAAATCTGTCATTAATCTCTCCAATACTTCCCACTCCCAGAGAGCCGAATCAGGAGACACCACAGTTGGAAATAGCTTAAAAATTATATTATCCCATTGATTTACAAAAGAGAGAGCTCCTTTAGTAAGAATATTGTCCTTTCAGTGTTCTCAGTATCCATGTTTAATGTTTGTTCATTTGGCTACTTCATGGGGGAATGCAAATCAGAGAAATATAGAAGTTGTTCAGGAGTATGCAAAATAAGTACCACAAGGCATTCAGGGCTTCATGTCTTCCTAGCCAAGCCTCTGAGGCAAAGAAATTGGTTTGCTGAGGATCCTGGGAAGAAAATGTAACAGAAAGTAGGATAATAATATCCCCTTTTCAAGGAGAAGATAAGATTCATGTGATTACCTGGGGTTTGTGTTTGAACCACTGCTGTGCATATGTTTGTTTATGAGAGAATCTGGCAAAATACTTTATTTATAGTCACTTTGAGGGGCTTCTGTAAAGCAATAGCTCTGACCTTTCTGTTGCTTGTTTTTGAGGCATTGCTACTTGTAAGGAAAGTCCCCAAACCTTGGATTTTAATTTAAAGCTCCAGTCTCTTGTCAGAGATGTCTTAAACTTTCCTTGATAAACACTGGTTCAAGAAAGAGACCAAGAAAGGCTTTTGCAAGCTGTGAAATGAGTATTCCAGAAGTTCCTTGTGGAATTGCTCACCTAGAAGCAGCTAGAAACTGCACCACAATTCCTCCCTCTCAGCATCAGCTGGCTCAAAATGAGATTTCTGGTCAATGGAAGGAGATTGGTGCCATAAGGAGACATTCCCTCCCAACTTTATGTGGCTTACTAAGTCAGGTTGGGTAGACCATTCTTTTGAGACAGATCAACCTAGGTGAGGCAAGTCCCTCCCAGAATGCAGGCTCCAGTGGCAGTCCCTTGGCACATGTATTTCACAGCTATGTTTACTTAACGGAGTGTAAAGAAGAATCATTGCTCTCTCAGTCTCCATTGTTATTAAATTCCATCTGTCAGTTCATCTTACAGAGTAACTAACCAAGTCCCAAACCCAGATATTACCTGCAAAATTATGAAGTCCTTGGCTATTAAACCAAGCACATTTTGCTAACAGTAGTTGTATGGTCTAGTAGATAACTGAATAAATAGGCAATTGATATGTAGTCAAATATCTTGTGATTTACTGTATTCTTAGCATATTAATGCAGAAGATTTAAATTAATCAGAGGCAATAGGTAAAATATATTTTCAAGAGTTTGAAGGAGTGAGAGAAATACTCACTGTTTTGGCCAGAGCTAAGTGCAACGTGAGGTTGATATATTTATCCTTATTCTATGCCAGGTGAGGAAACACAGGCAAGAGATTCATTCCTCTCCACTCTCCCTCCTTGGACCCACATGCAGTAGGCATGACTGAGGTAGTGTCTGCTCCTGCCAGTTTTATGTCAGTTGGGCATTTCCTCATACCTAAGAGATCCTCTGCTCTGTCTTTGTGGATGGAGTTCACTCTAGCCCGTATACTCAAGTGGCAGGACTGGGCTAAATCCCAAAGTCAAATCCTACAGTGGTTTTACCTGGGGGGGAAAAATTAACTTTAATGTGTATTTTGTTACAAGGTCAAAAAATTGTCTAAGGTAGTGAAACAAAACACCACAGGTATTATAATAGCCTATGAAGTCAAACCTGGTCAGTGGAAGGACCTGGAGTACTAAAGTATGAATATCGACTCTGGGGTTATTCAATGTTTTCATTACTCATGTGAAAAGAGAAAGGATGTGTTAATTAAACTTGCAATATGACACTTCACTAGTAGGTGTCAGAAATACCAAAGAGGACCAAAAATAAAAGTGCTTGAAGAGGCTGGAGAACACGAAACAGGATTTAGCTTAGAAAAACCATGTGCTAATGGCTGAAAGAAAAAGTAATAAAATCTAAAAGGAATTATGTCAAAGCAGGCCTATTATTATGGTGCTAGAAAGCTCTGTGGGTCTAACCTCAGAGTGTAGCTTAGATCAAGTGGAAAATAGCCATTTGAGAGAGCTAATTGAGTTGGACTCTACATACAAAGGGTTTTACATTAATTTCATAAATTAGAGAAGAATTTATTTCAAAATGAGCAAAAGCATATCTCAGATACAGTCTTCCCTTTTAAAGGCAAGCTGGTTTAAAAATTAGATTTATATTAGTAGAATTACTCTAAAGTATGAGCATGTGAGGGCTCTTTTCAAATTATCTGATGGCTAAAATGCTGTCCTGCATGACTGATGAGTTTACCTTGATTCCCCTTCCTGTCACTGGATTTTCAAGGAGAGCATACAAGCAGGCAGTAAGACTGCATCACAGGGGACTTTCTCAGCCCTTCTAGGGGACATCTCACCCGTCTTCTGAAATATGCTAATGGTGGGGCTGTTAATCCCACTCCTGGAGGCTCAACCCTTCTCTTGTTCAGATGATGCAAAGGTATCCAAAGTGAGTACTCCACAGAAGTCAAGGGAAATTTTTGACAGGCATATACCTTTTACATACTCCTTTAGGTCTGTGTGTGAGAGAGTGTGATTAGGCCGGAACAAATGTACTACAAGTTTTGCTCCCTTAGATTCTTAAGTACCTTAGAGTCATAAATAAAATATGCCTATCAGTGAGTTACCATTGTGCTATAGTAAATTCTATAAGAATCTTTCGTTAAACTGTTGATAGCAGCTATAAATGAAGTGCTGTTTAAGTTCTGTTAAAACCTTTAGGCCTAAATTTTTTATCAGGCATGGGGCTAAGTTTAGCAAGGTGGTCCACTCCTTGTGAGTCTTTGTGACTCAACAGAAGGGTCTCCCTTATTCCTTTTTAATCTCATTTTTCCTTATGCTTTCTCCACCCCCAGCCTGCATGTAGACCATTTTTGACTGATTTTAGGCCTTAGTCCAATTTTTCTCCATGAGCTTTAGCCATCTACTAAGGAGTGGAGTGAACCTTGGCAATGAACTTTGCTGCACTTTCCCTGTAATATTAAACCAGTTGCCAATACCTCTTCTAGTGATTCTCTGAGTGACCTAAAACACTAATTCGTGACAAGTTATAAACAGTATGAAAAAATAATGTGAATTACAAAATTCCATCAAAAAGAAATTGTTGTATTATGACACTGCAAAATTAGTGAAACAGCTCCTAGCAACTGAAAAAAATTCTACCAAGTTTTCATACACAGGGAAGACTGTGGTTTTGAAGCATGAAAGTGTATGGGTAACTCTTTAGAAAGTCCACGAATCTTGTCATGGTGTTACTTCTTATTTTGAAAGCAAACAAACAAAAATAACAAGGGTGCTATTCATCTTTTAATTCAGGATTTTCTTATATGTGTGCATGAAAGACAATCCCCCCTTCAGAACTGCTTTCCCACTGCTTTGAAGAGGCATGGAAAAATTTCAAAAAGACTATTTATCTTGAAGAAATATTTTGCCTAAAAATAGTGAAATTCAAAGTAGTATAATGCTGAGCACTATGGCAAAGCTCGGCCAGCCTCAAGATGATCAGAATATAACAGTTCTAGACACTTCTTTCATTAATCAGAAAATCTCTTTAGGTTCAGTTGCCACTCAACAAGTTTGTTTGAGTTTCACTAGGGCCCCATTACATTATGCTGCTGGTTTAGCACAATATCAAAGTTAATATACATTACAGTTGTGGCTCCTTGCACTCTAACAAAGGCACGAAGGCAAGTGTGCCATTATACAATGAAGTCATTCATATCTTGTTGCATGTCCAGTTCCAGTCCTGCCATCTGCTATTAACTGGAGCAATATGTACAAAAGCAAGCAGTTCACTTGCCTTCAAAGGCTTGTTCTCTTGCCCAGAAATTATGTAGAATAGTTGCCATTCAAGGACACAAAAGTCAGGCGTCACCTTTTCTCTCAGCCACAAGTTCTGGTTACTTTGAGAGTGATATAGTAATTACAGACATTTTTTTAAAGGCACTACATGCAAACACTCCTCTTCAGTGAGAATACAAGTGTTTGCTGCATGTGGGTCCTCTGAGAAGCTGATAGTATAAAAAGGTGTCAGAGGGTGAGCATGCAGAAACTGCATTATCAAGACCTTCAGAAAACAGCATTTCATTTCCTCTCCTGGTGTAATCTGTACCTGATGGGTGCTGCACTCCATGGGGTTATCCTGTTTCCAATCTCAGGCAGACCATAAGGGCAATGTCTCATATTCCTGCATTCCATTGGAGTTAAGGATTTAGCGCTCACCAATATCTGAATATATTTACATATATTTGTATGATCAGGGGTTTTTTTGGTTTCTTTTGCTTTCATCTTCATGATTAATGGCTTCTACCTTAAGGACTGTTCAGCAATAAGATTTTTCCTTCTGTGAAATTACCCCAGGCAACAAATGTCCCATTTGGATCCATGGAGTTTTAGGAAGGGTGCATGAGAGTGTGGTTACTCAATGTGGAATCAACTTCTTTCTAGCTTGATTTTTTTAAAAAAGCAAACATAAAGCTCTGCATTTCCAAGGCAGTTCCAGTCATTTCTGGCTGTTCTCTTTCTAATAATTTTACACCATTTTGCAGTGCAGACTTGGAAACCTCTCATGTAAGGTGAACTTTTCCAATTTTGCATTCTCCATAAAACTATGAACCCATGCCCTTCAGGAGATGAAACCAAATCAATATGACTTCAGATCTGGATGTAAAGATTCAGAGAAACCATTTAGCAGCTTCATTGTTGCATTTATACAGTAAGTTGCTCTGGGGTAATGTTTTGTCATTCGTTTTTACACTTGAGAAATTTTAATGATTTTATTGCCAGGATGGGTTTACTGTAAGATGTCATTAAACTCCTACCAGAATTCCTGTTTGAAAACTGCCTTGTTAAGTCTATTTAACTTACAGCACATTTAACTATTAACAGGACACAATCAGCATTTTGATTTACAGTTTAGGGATGAGAGAAAGAAAAAAAAGTCTTGCATCTTGGGATTTAAGGGTGTTTTCCTCTTTTTGTCCTGCTGGTCATTAAGATTTTGTGCATGGTTAATGTAAAATGGATGTCAGTTGTACATGCATGCATTCACACACATGCACACACAGTGCTTAGACATAGCCACAAGGGGCTCTGAATAAAGCAAGTAATTCACATTCTGAGGCTAGTCTTGCTGCCTTTTATCACTGTTCTCATATCAGGGCTGCTAGCTTCAACCCACTTGTAAGACTCTCATTAATCTTAATTCATCCTCCATCTACCTTAAAATGTGCCTTGAAGTCACTTTTTTTTTTCCCCATCCCTTTTAAACCATGCTCCATCTCCCAGGCTAAAGACAAATTTATCAGCCTCATGTAGCATCATCCAGTGACCAGGAATATTTTGGCCTTTTGAGAAAATCTCTTTGGATCTTCACTTGGCTCCTTCTTCAGTCTTATGTTTTCAAGATTTCCCCCCAAAACCCAGGACTGTTTCATTAATTACCAGCATTGCCACCACTGCAATATAAATCTCCAAACAGGAGGGCTAAGTACAATTGTTTTAGAAAAGATGACTTGTCTCTGCACAGACTATGTCACTTCCTCATTCATCACACTGAAGTGATCACAACTGAATTACTCCTCACCACTGCCATTCATTTTTCAGGCCTCTTGCTAATTCATGGAGGCTTGTTAAAATGCTACAAGCAAAGGTGCCCTTCTGATCTTTCCAAACATTCACTAAATGGTTTGAATTTATTCATTGGACTGAGCTCAGCCTCGGTCACCTCTCCTTTTTCTGTCTGTCTCATTGACTTTTAAATTTTCATTAAAGCTGCAGTATCTTCCTTTGTTTGAAGCCAGATCTGTTAAGGAAAGTTACTGCTTTGAGGGGGAAAGGATGGAAAAAAATCTGTGCAAAACAGCCACAGGAGAAACAAAACATGACAAACAAGCAATTAGCTTTGCATGGAGCCATCAGTATTTTGGGCTAGAAGAAGCTTGAATTTGGTCTTATAAGCGTTTGAGAAGAAGGTGGTTCCCCTTGAAAGCAAAGGCAGTGTTGCTAGAGAAAGGGTTCCAATAGCAAGACCTACCACTTTAACTCTGCCTCTGTTTTGAATTCAACCCAAACAGCAGTTCCAGAAAGACAAAAGTAAACCCATAGCTCATGATGTGTTGCAAAATTCCCCCCTGACAACACCTGATTAGTTTAGGCTTCCAAGCCTTCTTGGATTCTTGTTCCTCATTTATTGAATTTCAGAGCTGCGAGATTGAGAGGAGTCAGAGGAGGAAATGAAGAGGTCTCACAAGTCAATACAGGTTAGGGCAAATGCCAGCTGACTGAAGAACTGACCCAGTACCTGCCTCCACCATTGTGAAGATGAGACTTTCAAAGCCAGTGATACAAAGCAAATAGTAAAAGGAAAAAGCTTCTCCTTTCCCTGACCTTGTCGCACACTCTGCTTGTCGTGGCAATGTTGGGAGCTATAATATTTAATCATCCATCCCAGAAATACGTGCAATGGAGAAAATTCAGATGTTCCAATGTGAGAGAAAGTCTTCCCATCCTCAGTTCTGCTCTGACAGGCTTTTCCCATCCTGCGCTGTCTGCCTGGAAATTATAAATATCTGCCTGGCAATCAAGGGCTGTAGGTAACAAGGGCTTCAGGCAGAAAACAGTGTCTAGAGTGCTGTTCTTCCAAGAGTTAACACTCTTAGCACTTCAGAACTGAGCAAGATTTGTGGCTTCCCTTTGTGCACAGATGCTTCACTTTTCTGGTGGCTTCTGCACAGGCATCCCCCAATCCCAGGCAGAGTCCAGGGGACCAGGGGGCCACACCCCACCTGTCCACAGCCAGCGGCTCTTCAGGGAGCACAGACACTGTATAGTTATATCTCCTGTGTCTATGGGCACCAGAATCCAGCTTAATACTGAGAAGTCTTCAGCAGCTCTGGCATGATGTGTCCAATATCTGCCCTTCTGACCCTACTCTCGTCCCAGGTGAAGCACTAGGAGACAAGGTAGTAGCCCTCATAACGTGGTTTATCTGCTTCTTCATGGGCAAAATTCAGAATGTCCATTTCCAGGTGCTCTGAATGCCATTGAGGGGACTTTCACACACCATGGTAACACTGGTGTCTCTTTCTGGCACATCCTTCCACACAGCTGAGGCTCAGAAAGTATCTGGCCATTGAGCCACACGACACACATAGAAAGTCTCAGCAGTTTTTTCCCTTCAGGTACTAGATTTTAGTTTACAATAAAAGCAATAGTTGTGTCTAAGAAAATTACTCAGGATAGCTAATCACCTCTTTCAAAAATTATACTGGGGTCCTTTTTTTTAATGTTCAACTGATTCCCCCCATGCCCCCAGGCCAATATCCTAGTTTTTCAAAATAGCTCAGGTTTTGGGCACTTTGCTTATCTTTCAAAATAAAACAAAATAAAGCCCCATTCTCAACTTTTGCTAATGGTTGAGCCTTTCATGGCTAAGGGAAGAAGGTGTGTATTAAGTACTTACATGCCATAGTTCCAGTCAAAAGACTTATGTGTCTGACAAACTCATTTCTAATAAAGCTCTCCAGTTAGAATTGTTTCATAAGAGTCTAATTTGTGAGCTAAAGCCAAAATTGCTGGGGTGTGAGCTTTGCAACTTCCCTTGAAATCCCACCCCACCACATCACTGGGCTAAGACGTATCAGGGTGTGCTGTGTTGTGGTACCCAGACCCTCCCAGGCAGTCACAGCAATGGACTGCAGAGCCATTCCCAGGGATGTCCTGGCATCTGTCCTCGGGAAAGCAGATCCAGGTAGCTTTGAACATGGTCTCATCCATCTCAGGCACACTGTTAGAGATTGAAGGTTTATAGCAATGCCCCTGTGGAAAAAGGAAGTAGCTTATTTTTGCTACTGTGTTATATCCAAGTCCCAGCTGGGAATAAAGAAGGAAAGTTGTGTATACAAGTACACCATGGTGTATTTAGTTATGGGAAAGTTGTCATTGTTGAGCATCTAGAAATCTGGTCTTAAATAAAGTAGAAAACCGACATGTTCTGTAAGTCTGGTGTTAAAACTTCTCTTTGAAGGAAAAGTTTCAAATCCTATCACCTGCTATAAATAAGAGTAAGGTCTGCTAACACCACCTCTGCAACTCTGAGCCTTGACTAAACAAAAAACTCTTCTCAGGAATGGCACTGACTTGGAGGAAATCTGATAATTAAACCAGTGTCATTTCAAATGTGCAAAGTGAGAGTGATTTTCCATTTTCCAGTCTGTCCCTCTTTAATTCCATATTTGTTTATGTAACACTCTGCTGAGTTAAACAAATGATTCCTTTTAGATCCCTTCCCTTCTCCAGTGTAAAAAAGTCAAGACCTCCTCTAACCTCTTTGAACATTCATGGTGTGTTTATAATATGCAAACACACCTTTATTCCATTATTTGGCACTAACAATGTTTCTATAGCTCATTATTTCCTGCATGAAACAATACTTAATTAGTGATGAATTACAAGGGAATTGCTATGGAACTACATAAGCCATCCTTATAAATCCCCTAATTAATTCAATGTGATTGCTGCAATTGCATTGAATTCTAAACAGATTCATAATGATTAGAAATCTGAGGCATACCTGCCTCTTATTGATCAGTGTGTGACAACAGGATTTCTTTATAAAGAGTCATGCAGACAGTATGCTGATACCACTATCTGAAGTTTTTTAGTGCCTCTTGGGAGAAAGCTGGTGACTGTGGCATTTAAATCCAAGGGTACAGTAATAAATTGATCAAATCTCATTAATTTTCTCCAGTCCTATTGGTGTTGCAAAGTTACCAACCCATTTGAGTGCACAAGTAAATTGAATTTAGATTTTTTTTTTTAACTGAAAAGAATACAAACTCTGGTGTATTGTATATGTTTACAAGACTATCTCTCCATAAGTCTCATTCATCTGCCATATAAAGTTTCTGTCTGGTCCTGCTGGATGAGGGGTTCCCAATTCACAAAGTTGCTCTGTAGACATGGGTTCATCCCTGAGTTGAGAGCAAGTCTGCATTTTCCCATTGCAACCCTAAACTAGAATGTGAAGAACAGGCATACGTGCACCCACACACCATGCAGTCCCAGCTTTCACCTCTAAACTGGGAAGATCTACAAGCCTGGTGATGCTTGGAGGAGCAGTTAGGACATCTGCCTTCACTGTAGAAAATTTTGCTGCTGTTTCAATATCCTCATTCATTATTTGTCCAGTCGTGTTTATGATCTTGGGGGAAGAATGTTGGGACTCAGCTCTACTTTCTTTCACTCGTAGGTTATTAAATTTCCCTTTCTAAAATTCCAGCTATCATAGTCTCCAATTCATTGAATCCTGCACCCTTTGTAGCCAATGCCAAAACCTCTACTGATTTTAATAGGAACATTTTCAGGCATTTTAGGTGGGTTTTTTTGTTTTGGTTTGGTTTGGTTTTTTGTTGTTGGTGTGTTTTATTTGATTGGTTGGTTGGTTGGTTGGTTGGTTGGTTGGTTGGTTGGTTGGTTGGTTGGGGTTTTTTGCCTCTCTTGTAACAGATCTTCCCAGATTGCAGTATCCTTCAGACTTTGACATTTGGAACAGGTTAGGCTGACACAAACATTTCACTTTTAATACCCAGTATGTAAGATTTATTCCCACAGACTTATATTGGTCTGTGTTCAAATTAGCAGTGGTTCCAGGCAGTCTGCTTCCTTGGGGTGTGCTGGCATAAATCTACTGACTTTGGAAGAGTAACTTTTGATTTTTACTGATAAATGCAAGAAAAGACTCTGCACTCTCCACCTAAAAGGCTTAGATTAGATTCCTCTTGGCCCCATTAATATTGCCACTGGTACTCTTTCTGTATTTCTTTCACTGTGTACATCAGTAAGTGCTTTCTCCCTGCCTTTTAAAATTCCTTTAACTATTAAGATAACTGAAACTCCTCAAATATTTTTTAACTGATCTCTGAGTCTGAAATATACTTGAATGCACTTTGAAAAACCCCTCTGTCCCTGAACTACATAAAGGGCTAGAATTAGAGATGACAGTCTGGGTCATTGAGTCTCATCCTTCCCAATCTCAGCAGAACATGTAATGGATGCTTAGTCCACACCGGTCCCAGAATATCCCCTTCCCGCACATCACAAACCACAAGATAGTTGTCTACACCAAAATGAACACAGGATCATTCATGAAGCACTTATTTCCATAAAGTAAAAACTACCTGAATTGTAAATAAACATCATAGGATACCAGGAGATACAGACTGTACTTTCAAGATACTGTATTTTAGTGGAACAGCACTGAAAGTGCTGGGCCCAGAGGAGGATGCTTAACACAATGGAGTCGTGCCACCAGTGCATACTAAAGTGGTGGTAATTTCAGAGGCAGTTTAGTTGTGGCCATATGACTACATGTGAGATCAGAAGACAAGAAAGAGACAGTGGGGAAGAATGGATAAAGAGTTCCTACAACTCTTCTGTCACCACCTTAAATGAGGTACTTGCAATAAGATATCCAGCAAAGAAAACTTCCCCACACGTCCTGGCTGTGAAGTTGGAACTGGGCCTTGAATTTCAGTGCTCTAGAACTATCCCTGTTTATAATCAACAATCCCAATTATGGGCTGTGTTTGCACAGGTTGGCCTTGGTAAGATGCAGATAGCAATCTCCTTGGGTTCAAATGGGAACACACATCTGACTTGCAATTGTGAGAACCAAAGCTGGATAAAGAATTCTTTCCAAGCACTTAAACCAGGTCAAGACATAGACACGTTGTGTGTTACTACAGGCAAATGTTGAGGCAATTATTCTCCCATATAACTTCTGACAGAGTTGATCTATTTCTCAGTCTCATTAAAATGGTTTGCTTCTGACATGTTCTGTTTTGCACTAAGCATTCAGTACTTTAAAAGTAATAACGTGGTGGAATATCCTTCCCACAAGCTATTCTGCTCTCCCTCCAAGAGATGTAATCTGAGGATGAGATCAGGAAACATTTCTGCCTTCTGATCACCCTGCTGCTCAGTCCACATGCCCAGCAGCTATGTAGACAAGCCTTGGTTATCACGCACATGTTTGAGACAAGTGTGTGAAGACATCAAGAAATGTGTCCTTCACTCCTCTGGTAAAAGTATTTCATGCAGATAGCACTGTCACTCTCTTGTCGGGTGAGGATGCTGCTGGTCCCTCTCTGACAGCACTGAATGCTTGACCCTTCCCAAATGGCTGTGCACATTTGACCCTCCCCTGAGAGGTGAAAAAGGTTGAAAATGCATTTCTAATCCCTAACTGTGTAATATGGAGGATAAGGAGTCTCAGCAATGGCAGACGGCGACTTTAAGTGGTATGCATGCAAAATATGCAGCTATATTAACCAGCCAGGCAAGGAAACAGAGACATTTCCTGAGGTGGGAAACATATTGAAATGCTAATAGACCCCAGCAGGTATTGTTGGTCCTTTGGGGAAAGATACCTAGGAGGAACTTCTTAATTGTGTGTTCACCAGATCCTTTCAACAGATCAAAAGAGAGTACTGATGTGAGCAAATAAACTTTGATATCTGCCTTTCACTACTGGTACTAATTGGAAGGAAATTCCCTGGCCTGTGGACCACTGCACTTAATTTAAAAACATTGGAAATGTTAATTGAATAAGGGGGGAGAGTTGTTTAGAAGCATGACCTCATGTCTAAAATGTTAATGAGGGCTCTTGACATCTGAACAACAAAAGGTCATGATAGTATAAACAATGAGATGAGAAAGAACCATCAGCTAGAGTCCAGGTAGGGACATAGAAGTCTCACAGGAGAAAGATGCTTAGTCAGAGAGGGAACTGCCTGCTTCAGAGTGGAGACAGTTGAGCAGACTCTAAAACAGAAGATCCATATTCTGTACTCATGAACTCCCATTCCCCTTTATTAGAGTTTCAGAGCTACTCAGGCAGAATTTTGCATTAAGTGCTTAGTTTTCTGCTCATCAAGGACCATTGTGTCCTTTGTTGTGCAACCTTATACCTGCATTACTGGGCAATGTACAGGTCAGAGAAGATTACCCCTATGATGAGGAGTTAGGGAGGCTGACAGATAACCCTCGGATAACCGTCTGAACGGGTATGCAGAGATATGTCATCTTTTCCTACTTAGAAAAGGTCATTCCCTTGCCTTCAGCAAGGAGAGCCCCTTAATTAGATCAATAGCTGGATTTCTGTGGTTGGGAGAACAAGACTTGGGGGTATATCTCATCTACTTGACAGAATGGAGTTTATGTCTCCTATACAGACATGAACAAAACAGAAGAGAAGACAATGTACAGAATCATGGAAGAATAGGATATGCTGAGTTGGAAGGGATCCAGAAGGATCATCAGATCCAACCCTTAGCACTTCACAGGACAATCCCAAGAGTTGCTTCATTTTTGAAAATAATTTTATGCATAAAAACTGTTTGCAAACTGGTAAACCTCTCTCTCTAGATTTCCTTTTATCTCTTCTCAGACATCTCTGTTAAAATATTTATAGAACAAGTTTGCAACATACAAAAATAGAGCATGTGGAAATATACTTTTGGGTTTTTTTTGCCCAGAGAATGGTTCCAAGACCAGGGAAGGACTGTTTTTCTGTACTGGTCTCATCATTGCTTGTGATGACCTGCATCTTAAATGTCAAGATTTGATGTCAGCTATGGAATTGCACTGACAGTGTCCGTTATAGTTTTGGCCATTGCAACAGTGCAAAGACGTTTGAGGGTGGGTTTGGGTTTTGGGGTTTGTTTGGTTTTTCTGTTAGGACATACATAAATAACAGTAGAAACCCGAACAGGCTCGAACTAGAGAAAGGGATATACCTTATAATTCATTATTTTCCCACCTGGGTAGCCTGCCTGTGAGATGACAAGTTTATATGAATTCTACATCCCTGGACTTCCCAGCCTCATTTTCAGTACTGAAGCAGCAATACAGAGTGCTGAGAGGAGAGTTCACTGAGTGGAGAGATGATGTGTGTACGTGCCGTAAGAATTTGTGCTAAGTTAGTTATTTCCCACACAGATTATGTTTGCAAACAGTCAAACCTCTATTGAGTATATATTCCCTCTAGAGTTTCACTCCACCTCTTTTCTGAAGTCCCTGTTATTATATTCTCAATCTTGTTTACAATCTTCAGATTCCATTTACAAATTCCTCCAGCCTCTTTCCTCCTTTATTCCCAAACTCTATTAAGATCTGACCTGAAGTGCATTCAAGTCTCACTTTTTCCTTCATGCATACTTTACCATCACTGCCTTTCACCCTGGTGGCAATGAAAGAAAGCTTTCTTATCTACCTTGCTCTTCTTTATGCAGTCAGTCAAACTACTTCTTCTTATAATTCCTATTTATTATTATATTAATTGTAAATTAATTTTTTTCCCATTTTGATGATCCATAGCCCTGCATTGCCAACACCTCTCCTATTTCTTGC